>AYEL01062037.1:0-40296 GCA_000484575.1 Olivierus martensii
TGAGCTCTTTTTTGACCATGTTTTAGATATGGTTGACGTTAGAAATTTTTTTAACATTTTGAGTTTTTTTGGGAGATATTTTTGCTTATTGGCATTATATAAAATCTTTTAACTTTTTTCGAGGATACAGTAACGAATTAAAATTCTGTATAAAACTATTTTATTTAGTTGAATTAGCATTCTGTAGAACTATAGTCTTTTATTTTGTTATTGAATAATAAAATTTCATTTGCTTTTATTTTAGTATTTAAGTTTATTTCTTTAAAGTTTAAAGCATTGTACAAGTAGTCTTTTTCTGTTAAATACATACTTCATGTATATACATAAAAAATCCGGAATTTTCGAAAATCCGGATTTTTGATGATCAACCTGTAATATCGAGTCTTGAAGTTAGTGAAAATAAACTAAATTTCTTTGTTAAAATGTTTTGTGGGGCGGCCGGATGGCCGAGTGATAACGCTGTCTGCGTGCCACACACGAGGACCCAGGTTTGCGTCCCGGGTCTGGTAAGAAAAGTTTTATCGGGGTGCTGGATCCGGCCCGGCGATCCCCGTCCCTCACCATCCGGCCTCCTCCACCGGTGGGGGTGCAGCCCGTAGTTGGAATTGGCCTCGCCTCTTAGTAAACTCCCTGATTGGAAAGGGACGTAAAAAAAGTAAAAAAAATGTTTTGTGGATTTTGCAAATATAGCAAAAGTTTATTGCAATTATATTTATTAAAGCAATTTCAAGTCCAAATGTTAATGTTTTTAATTAAATAATTAATTAGTTTTTACATATTAATTTTAGTATCTGAAATCGGTTTTTTAAATTTAAAAACCGGTTTTAGAATTTTACAAATTTATCCAAAAAAACTGGTTTTTAAAAACCGACAAACCCTAGTGGCCAGCTTTCGGCGGCTGAGATTGTGACTACCAAGCACTAGTTGGCTATATATTCCTTTATTAAACATCAATGTTTGTGACACAGTTTCACTTTGTTAATTAAATTTAAGGAAAAAAAAAATCACTAATTAATGTTTGTTTTCGGGATTTTTCACTTTAGAATGTTCAGCTGATAGAAGATTTAGAGCCCATCTGTCATTTCTGATCAAAACACGATTTGCTGGCCGTTTAGTAGATGTTGCACACAAAGTGGCAAAATTAAATATCATTGGCCATGACCACGGAACACAGATGGCCATTTTACACAATAAAAATCCCGCAATATGCTTGGGCGGACAAGCATGTTGTGAGCTAGGTGGCCAACCTGCTACGGGTTGCAGGTTGGCCACAGCACAGGTTTTCTGTATACAATATTTTAACTTCTGCTTCATTATGTGTTTTGTCTGAAAATGTCTCTGTTAATAAATTCTCATATAATAATATATAACATATCAAATTTTGTTAAAGTCGACTCAACAGTTCTCAAAATATGAAAGGATATGGATATACATTCGCGCAAACTGATATTTTCAGTCTTTCATCGTATCTAAAGCTATTAATATCAAATAGTCGCATTCGTATGTACAGTACATATACACAGAATTTACTAAACAGAATTTTTGCATTTTGTTCATAAATCATAAAAACAGTCACAAAATTCGATTCGAAGTGATTCACGATTATTTTCCTATAAGCATTCGCTTAGGGAAAATAAAAATTAAATATTTATCATTAGTAATATCCTAAAACACTGACCAAAGTCGAAAAGCTATCAATTTATTTATATAGAATATTTACAGTCAGGTATAAAATTTAGTAATTTTAAACATTTAACATTGCAAATAAATTCTTGACCCTGACATCAAACAATATAATTTACATTTCGCATAGATAAACAGAACAGTACAGTCATTTCTCCTATTTTTTCTGCATAAGTCAATTGATACTTAACCTTGCTTTATACAGTAGCTTATTCCAGGCTTTGTTCTATGCAGGAAATTTTATAATGTCAATAATAATGAATATTATAAAATAGTGACTATAAATTTTTATTTCAATATAGAAATCAAGTTTAATTATTATTTGAAGTCTATATGATCGGATCTTTTTTTTAATAAATTATTATTTACAAATCAATCAAATCAATTTTTTAAAAATAATTTAAATTAAAATTAATTATTATCATTTCATTTCCGAAATTTATCACATGTAAGATATGTTAGGTAAATTTTGCAACGTAATTGTTTTGATCCTATTCATCTGACTTCAACAGGTGTATCGTGTCATAGTATTAAAATCAGTGAAAATATATAGGATAACTAAGTGCAAAATAGAAATGTTTATTATTTTATCAATGTACGGTAATTTAAGCAGAAGACTGAATTTCTTGTAAAAAATTGTTTTCTAAAATTATATTCCTGTTATATTTACAGCGTGTAATTTGGCATTTACGTATTTGCTGAAACTTTGGCATATTATCTGAATTTTTCGCAATATCAGCTTCTCTCTTTCAATTTTTTTTAAAAATATTTTTCTAGCTATTCCAATTCACTAATTTTAATTAGAAAATTTGAAATCCTCATTTTAACGATCTAATCAAGAATAATAAAAATAACATTAACAAATAACCAATTTAATATTATAACTTATTAGTCTATATAATTATATTAATAATTATATATATCAAATGGTTTATAAAAAGATTTATTTTAAATTAAAAATTCCCTACATTTTAATTCTAAAACAGAAAATCCGGCAACGTTGCAAAAGATCGTAAAGAACTACTCAGATAAGTAAACGTCAGGGCCCTCCAACTGCAATGTTACCAAAAGGGGAATTTCGTGTCCATCTATCTGTTCCTAAGAAGGAAATAATTGTCGCATTTTTTTTTTTTTCCATTTGTTTGATTTGCATGTCTTTTATTGAAGTTGATCGTTTCCAAAGAGAAAGAAACAAAATACGAATTTCTGAAGTACTCTAAAGAATTTACTATAAAATATTATTTGAAAGCAGCGAAGTTAACTTATTTATCATACTTTTCAAACGACCCTTTTAGCTTATCCTATAAATACTCAAAAGTTAAAATTACTTGAAATTTTCTTAAAAATGTTATTTGTAAAATTCTTAGGAGGAAAAATTTAAATTCAAAAATTCCCTTTTAAATACGCTTCTACATGAAAGTAAAGCTAAAAAAAAGATCAAGTCTTCGTACAAAACAGAAAATATCTTATATAACTTTAAAAATAATAATTATTATTTATTCGATTTAAAAGTTTACAATAATTTTGAGAATAGGAAACCTGTTTGATAAATCTTTGATGTTCGTTATATAATTTAAGCTGCAAGCAATCTACAAAATCACTTGGAGCAATTCCAATCAATAATGACATGGTTTTATTGTGTGGAATGAGGAAGTAGGCTTTGATATTGTAGTTTTTTAATCAAACTAAAATCAAAATATTTTTAATAATTTAAAAATAATTATTAGAAATGTGTTAGAACAATCATAGGAGAAACCAAAAGTGATGGCATTATTTATGGAACAGATAACATGCTGGAACTTGCTAATCTGTCTTTCCAGCAATGTATTAGTTGTATAGGCTATACCAGCGGTTCTTAAACTTATGTGGTCCGAGGACCCCCTCTTGAACAACATTTTTTTTGCGGACCCCATCCCAACCCTAGGCATTTTACGTCATTCTTGAGACTTAATTTCTGGCTCAATAATCTCATAGGCAACTACGTTATAATAAATATTGATAAAAATGTATCGCTGGTTATTTTAATAAATGGTCTTGCGCGTAAAAATCACAGAACATAATAATAATAGGTTCATACTTTTATTTATTGCCTTAAAAATATATTTTTTATTGCTCTGCACTTCTTGCGTTTTCATCGTCTTCTTGAACTGACTGCAACCATTTTTTATAATTTCGCCGATCCCTGGGGGTCCGCGGACCACAGTTTAAGAACCGATATATTTAGGGTGAATAAAAAGAAGCCAAGGGTAACAGTAAATTGATGCCATGCTAAATATTATCAAACAATATTTTAATCCCCACATTATCTAATGGATTTTCAGGAGATAACTTTCAGATTTTAAAATCGTTTTATACAAATGGAATATCAAATACCAAGAAGAAAATTCTTTTTAATGTTTCCTTTACGAACAGCAAAAAAAAAGATCAAATGAAAATGTGTATAACAGAATATTTGTGGATATATTTAATGATAAAAAGAACACATACATGGGAAGATTATCCGTATTATTCAAAATGTGGCTCATCAATATCTTTTAGTTCCATTAATAAAAAGAAAATTTGAAGAGAAATGCAACTGAAGTGTCGTATCGAATCAACTCGTTAGGTCAGGTTAGGTTAGTTATGTTACGCCGCCATATCCTCATGGGATATTCTGTATCTGGCGGCGGCCACTTATAGTGCCCATCAGAGGTTGGCCAGTACAGCACGCATGATGAGGTCAACCGGAAGGTTGAAGGATGAGGTTCAAAGGGCCGGGTCCGGCCCCTCCTGTAAAACTGGAGGTGTGGGACCTGGATCCTCCAGGATGGTAAGCCAAGGCTTTACCACGCGGCCCAACTCGTTTGGATTTATGTTATTTGGTACATCTCTAAATCAGAATATAATATGTTAGATATCCATCCAATTAATATCACATTGCATATGCAAATATTGCTGTTAAGTCATATGCTAGATTGTAATAGGAAACTACAGTTTAACTTGTTTGGTTAGGTAAGTGTAGTTAAGTCGCCATATCGCACAAGAGATACTTTATCAGGCGGCGGCCACTTGTAGAGCCTGTTATAGGCTAGCGCACACCCATGATAGGGTCAACCGGAAGGTTGAAGGATGAGGTTCAAGAGGCGGGCTCGGACTCTTTCTGAAAAACTACAGTTACGGCCCCGGATTTGAAGCAGGATTCTCAAGGTGATCAGCCATCCTTAAATTGGTCCGTAGCTCAATACTTTTTGGTGAAGAATACGTCTTTCACCAAAACGTATTGAGCTACGACATCATCAATACCAAAAGGTATTGATGTCATTTTGCATAGAAAACACGGTTCAAATAAAAACAGAAAAATCTACTATGCTCTTTCCAATAATGATCAATATTTCTATCAATAATTGAGAAATCTGGATTGACTTAATAGTGTATCAGTAGAATTATCATTAGAAAATGAAGAGAGGATCAAAATATCGTCATTAAATTCGACAACTTCAGAATCACACAAATACATTTTTACATTCTCTGCGCTTCAGATGTATAAGACTGTTACAAAATTATATTCTGACCCTGTACGTTATATGGTGATTAAACATTAATCAATAAACAATAAAATTTGAACTTACTTTATATTAAACAAACAAAAACATTTCTAACCACGATAATATTTATTTTACCTTGTAAACTGATAAAATCAAGAGATATCATGGAATAATTATACAACGTAAAATGCATGATAACATTGAAACAATTTTTTTTTAATTTTAAACACCACTGATCAGTTGTGGAAAATAAATTTATGATTTTGTAAATATTTCGCAGCGGAAAAAGGGGAAAAATAATTTAATTTATCAGTAAAGAATAATAATAATAATAAAAACCAAAGTCTATAAATGAAATGATAATTTGCAAAACAAAAATGGAATCGCTTTTCAAGTTACCACACATAATAAATTCTGAACAAGAATATGCTGAAAAGTATTTACGTTTCAATAAATGCAATCAATAATTAATTAAATTTTTATACTTTAAAATAGTAACTTAGGTTTCAAAAGAATATAAACTTGCAATTAATTAAGTTTTTATGCAGAATTTTACTTTAACAACTCATTTTTGAGGAAGTCACACGAAACATTCATTAACTTCTCTTTGTAAGATGAAGTTTTAACATATTTCGCGAATAAAAATGTCATTCTATTCAATAACATTATTTTTACATGGAAAAAAAAGGTTAGCAAAGGCTAACTTATTAACGAAACTTTCAAAAATTTATTTAATTTTTATGTTATCGATTGGATAAGAGAGAATTCTCTTGTAAAATTAAAATTTAATCTTATACTTGGCAGAATATAAATAATTGAAAGTCTTCCTGGGAATTTTTTTTTTTCATAGAAATTATATAATATAACTTGCAGGCATTAAATTAGCCAATGATTTTCTGCATTGCTGCATCTGTAAGTTTAAATATATACATAAAACATATGCTAAAAATAAATATTTAACTGTCTAGAAAGCGACACGATTATGAAAATAAAATAAAAAAAAGACGTGCTCTGATTATTGGAAATGGCTAAATTACTGCTGTCAATCAAATTTTTTAATTATCATTGATACTATTACGTTGTGCAATCTGAGATTCTAGGTCTCTTTCGTAAAATAAATCAGTTAAATTCAATGATAAAAACAATTTTGTAGACTAAAAAATAATTGATATCCTAAATTAAGTACGTGTTTAATATTTTATATCAAATTATAGGTTATAACTGAATATAGTAATTATGATTTACGGTAGTGAAAAAAGTGAGGTAACGTGTTGCGTAATATCCTTGACTGCCAGAGTTAATCAGTTGTTCAGATCTTCCGTGAAAACTCTGCAGCATGAAATGTGGCAAGTATTTATTAGAAATATTGTAATTTATATAATTGCCGTTTATAGAATGATTAACCATGTTACGAACATGTTTCTCTTTAAGAAAGCGGAGAAGTCCAAACTCCGCGTATAATAAATTTATTTAGATACCTGTGCAATGAATTAATTCATTTATAGATGCTCTCTGGAAGGATATTTGGAAAGTTCTGTTTAAAAAAAATGATAAATCTGAAGAGATATGTTCCATGTTACCTTTGATTTTGATCGTTACACGCGATTTAGATACTGAGAAACCGTATATATGTTGTTAAAATTTTAGGCATATTAAGGTAGATCTCTCGATTGGTAAAATCAGATTATTTTTATTGTTTTTTGTATGGTTTAAAATTATATTTGAAGGTTAAAAGAGCTAGCGAATGTATATATTATTGGCTACTACGAAGAAATTTGCTATCGTTTTTTTATTATCCTTCAATAAAAGTTCGGTAAATCAGCTTAAAAAATAATGCAGAATGTTTTCGATAAGGGTCCAAATCACTATATTTAGGAATAAATTAAAAGAATACCGACCGCTGAGCAGCTTTTGTACGACATCGACAACTGCACAATAGTTGCCTGTGGGGATGACATATGTGCAAGACATATTTGAAATCGACGTTAAAAATTCCTTTATATGTTTTAGGTCAAAAATTAAAACTGAAGACCTTAGGGCTTTGCAGAAAAAAAAGAGTAACATAGGAATATGTCAAAGTCGACATTAAACAATAATCTTTATCATAATTCTAACTATAGGACTTATAATACAGTATACTTTAGGCACCGTAAGTTATATACATATATAGATTTGAAGACTTTGATCTTAGTTATTTCTGCTGTTTAATATGTGTAAATTCAAATTGTTCAGAGAAAAAGCAAATAAATTTAGTTTTCATTGCAGAACTACATGATGCCAAGTAATAAAAACCAAAGGATTATGATTTATTAGCAACCTTTAACAATGGAAACTCAACGTACTCCTTTAACAACGAATCTATTCACAAAGGATTTTAAAGTATTTTTGAATAGATTAGAAGAAAATTAAATCCTTTGGTTTCTATTGGGCAATTATGCAGAGTAATTATTACTCTACATAACTGATGTATGATATAACAGAAAGTGAATGCAATCTTCTCCATCAGAATCCATTTTATGACTGATAAATCTTGGATAAAGTTAGCATCTATTGGAGTAATCAGATGAATTATATGTTCTGGCATAATGTTAAAACAATGGTGTATAGTATATTTCAGATTTAAATACGTAAAGCAGTTAAAAATGGATTCACCGTGCATGTTTATACTTAAAACTAGCCAGTATACCCGGAAATTTGTGGCACAGAAAATTTATAAATATCAACTGTTTCGTTGCCACGACATCTGTCATGATGACGTGACAATTACCCTGTTATGTACCCTGCAATAAATTTAAATGAAATTATAAATTTAATGGATAACAGACTCATAATGAAACACGTAAAAGTATCATTATTAACGTTCTCAAAAATCTTTTGCTCTGTGTCCATCGATTTAGCCAGATATGATGTCATGATTGCGTCACGATTACAACAGATTGTCGTTAACACGCATTTGAAATATTAAAATAATAAATGCTTCAAATAAAATTTATATTATCTATTTCGTAGAGTAAATAATTTTATCTAATACGTTGTATAAGCTGATTGTCATACAACGGTTTCGTGGAAGTGTGCTATTACATATTCAATGTTTTGTTACTAAAGTAACAAAAACAATGATTTGGAAACTTGTTACGTAGTTTGATACTCAAAAAAAAAACTATTATTGTTTTCTATTAAAAAATACCTTAATGGCAGATGATGATGATAATTTTCTTTTGTTAAATTGCGAATAATTAAAAAATAATGGAAGCGTTTTGTGAAAAAAAAATAAATATGTATTTTTTTTATTTAGATTTTTAAAATACAGTACATAAAACAAAAATTAAATTAACAAGGAAAATTTTGAAGTTAATTCTAATTATGTTCTTCTAAATAACAATTATTAAAAATAAAATACTGTAGAGCAGTGCTTCTCAAAGTGTGGATCGTGACCCCATATGGGGTGGCAGAAATTTTAGCAAATGTTTTAATTCGTATTCCTAGTTTATATATCTCTTTACCCAGGATCGCGAAAATATTTTTTCGGGGGAAAAGGGGTCGCCAAGTGGAAAAGTTTGAGAAGCGCTGCTGTAGAGGATTAATTATTAATAATCCTCTACAGAATATTAATTATTAATAATTGATAAGTTTGAAAGTAATCTCTTTTTTTTATATTATCTTTTATTGTTAATACCATTAAAACGTTACGCGAATTTTTATCTCGATTAAAAAAAAAAAGATGAAGCAAACAATTGCTAATAATATCATATAGCTCCGTTTTTATTGCAATTTTTTTAATAAATTAATAATATATTAATAACAAAATCTTATATACACTTGTAATATTCTCATTTTAAAATTTTTATTACATCACATTCGTGTATCGTATTTACATAAATCTCAGTTTATAACATTTAAACATTCTTTTATTCGACTCCCATCGATTTTCCTGATATAGTTATACCAGAGTTATATTTATATATTTACAAAGTTTCTCTCTTCTAGACTATTATATTTTATTGCATAATATTGCTTTGTCATATTATTGCATTTCTATCTTTTTCGTTTCAGTATATTTATAATATACAGGGTGAAGAAAAACTTCGTCGTAAAATTTTGTATACTGATAGGAAGCCTCGAAACAAGTCGAAAATGTCTAATGAACGTATGGTCTAAATAACACTGTTTTCGAGTTATAAGCATCGAGTACACAAAGAGTCACGACGCGTCGCATTGCGTCGCTTTCCTACTTACTATCTGTAATAAGAAGGCAAGCGACGCGTCTTGGCAACGCGACGCATCGTGACGCTTTGTATACTCGACGGTGATTGGCTTGTTTTCGAGTTATAAGCATCGAGTATACAAACAGTCACGACGCGTCGCATTGCGTCGCTTTCCTACTTATTATCTGTAATAAGAAGGCAAGCGACGCGACGCATCGTGACGCTTTGTATACTCGACGGTGATTGACTAGCTTTAAAAGGTTATAACTCGGAAACGGTGCCATTTAGACCATATGTTCATTAGACATTTTCGAGGCCTTCTATCACTACACAAAATTTTACGACCAAATTTTTCTTCACTCTGTATTTAACATTGTATGATGCCCATGAATATTGTAATGTTTTAACATTAAAATCTCTTTTATTTAATATTTTGACTAACTTTAAAGATGTTTGACCACCTATTTGAACTATGATACCTACTGATGTGCCATCTTCTTGCTCTTTTTCGCTAATAATAGCATATGGCTCTTAAACGGAGGGTATATATTATTAGCGTGATAGCTGCATTATCTTAAATTTTTTATTGTACATAATGGTGATTTTATGTTCATGAATCTTGTATAAATTTTTTTCTTTCTGTATAAATTGATGCCAAAGTAAGTTAACAAGTTAATGCAATTAAAAAAAAGTATTATATTGGCTACAGAATTTAAAATAAAAGTAAAGTAATAAGACAATAGTTTCGTTTCCTGTATGTTAAGCGATCTAGATCGACCTAACAAAATGTAGTATACGCTAATATAAGAGATACTTGACATAAAAAGGAGATAAATTAGAGTATATCATGCTACATACTATAAAAAAATAAAACTTTTCCTAATCCCAAACGCAATTTAATTAATGTTTTCTTCCTTTATCTTAAATTTTTTATTGTACATATTGGTGATTTTATGTTCATGAATCTTGTATAATTTTTTTCTTTCTATATAAATTGATGCCAAAGTAAGTTAACAAGTTAATGCAATTAAAAAAAAGTATTATATTGGCTACAGAATTTAAAATAAAAGTAAAGTAATAAGACAATAGTTTCGTTTCCTGTATGTTAAGCGATCTAGATCGACCTAACAAAATCTAGTATACGCTAATATAAGGGATACTTGACATAAAAAGGAGATAAATTAGAGTATATCATGCTACGTACTATAAAAAAATAAAACTTTTCCTAATCCCAAACGCAATTTAATTAATGTTTTCTTCTTTCAAAGACCAGTTTCTCATTGTAGAATCTTAGTCGCCATATTTATCGATGCGAGCTTTAAAGCGGTTTCATGTAGCTAGCGATTTGCGAGAAGCGAGAAGAAAAACGCGATTATTGTCGTTATTTTGTCGCAGTCGCTTATCACGATGTTATCGCGCATCTCTGTGATATTCGCAAAAGGCTAGAATTTAGCGAGAAAAGATGTTATCGCTCTATATCCAACCCGACTGGCTATATAGCTGAAAATCGGCGATTTTTGAAGCTATCTTAGATTTCGCTACATAAGGAACTTTGTAGTTTAACAAATTGAAGAACATTTATAAGTAATTATGGCGATATATCAGAACAAAAAAGAAACTTGAAATGGACAAAAGTAGCGACTTATATTTCAACAACACTGATCTTTCGCCATGTTAATTTAATTCTAGAACCTCCTTGTCAGCTGAGAGGAGAGAATTGTAGCTAAAAAACAATTCGAATTTTATGTGATAAGTACACTTTTATCGCAGCTACAATCTCAACTTCGATTTAGTCGCTGCTTTTCTCTCAAAACTCAACTGCTATTTTAACGCATAGCAAATCGCTGTCGCTGCTTAGAGATCAATCTGCGCTTTAGATTTCAATCTAGTCATCCAAAATAGAAACAGAGAGGAAGAAAAAATGGCAGTAGATCGCTTATCAACATTTAAACGATATTTATAACCAATTCTTCTTTCCACGATTTTACTGAAAAAATTCTAAAAGGAAAAAAAAATCATTCCGCATCACCGAATAGTTTTATGGCTCTAGGAAAGGAATAATTTCGAATAAACTTATACATATATTAAATATTCTAGGTCTAATATGAATATGTAATTCTAAACGGTTCAAAAAATTCCGATTAAGTTTTGCCAGCCCCAAAGACGTGAGCAAAATAAAACGGGTAGATCTTGTGAAAATGGATTCAAAAATCCCCCGCACGCTATCCTAATAAGTGAGAAAGGTCGTAAAATTTATCGATAAACCACTAAATCTTTCCTGAAAGCATCCTTGACATTTGATATATAAAAGGTAAGATATATAAGATTATTATTAAAGTTATAGCGGAAAAAATTGACCGAAAACATCAAAAAATAGTTAGTTATATTTAACAATGGCATACGTCTACGAGATATCATTCAAGGTGTAACATTGAAGTGCTTGATTAATAGAAAATAAATATTTCCCATTAATCAAATACTTGACAGATATTTGTCTAAATAGTAGCCTACTATATTATTTATACTGTTATTGTTTACTAGGATTTCCTGTAGAGATTGATGATGAAACATTATTTATATATAAATTTTTTTCCTCTTTCCATTAAATTAACTACGTTTAAGTTATTTATATTTATTTCTGTGTGTGCCTAACTATTCGAAACAAAACTGCAAACTTGTAATTTTTGTATAATATATTATATCCGAGTTATTTCTAGAATCATAAATTCTTTACTCTCAGCTCTTACTTCTTTTCTCTCTCAGTAGAATTCTGGTTAACAGATTTTAATTGTTTCGTATATTATGAAATAGAAAATGCAGCAAGTCGTAGAATGGCTGCAGATATTATTGAATATCTACAGCCTTTAGAGAGCTTCAGATATTATTTTCAGTTTAGAGGGCTGCAGATATTCAATGATATCTACAGTCTTTAGAGAGATGCAGGAAAATATTATTGCCAATTTAGAGGGCTGCAGATATTCAATGATAGCTATAGCCTTTAGAGAGCTGCAGATATTATCGCCAGTTTAGAGGACTGCAGATATTCAATAATAATTACAGCCTTTAGAGAGCGGCAGATATTATTGCCAATAGAGAACTGCAGATATTCAATGATATGTGCAGCCTTTAGAGAGCTGCAGGCAGATATTATTGCCAATTTTGAGAGCTGCAGATATTCAATGATATCTACAGCCTTTAGAGAGCTGCAGGCAAATATTATTGCCAATTTAGAGGGCTGCAGATATTCAATGATAGCTATAGCCTTTAGAGAGCTGCAGATATTATTGCCAGTTTAGAGGGCTGCAGATATTCAATGATATCTGCAACCTTTAGAAAGCTGCAGATATTATTGTATTCTAATCAGGCGATGATGTATATGGGACAAATTTATAGACTTGACTGAAGATCTTGATCGTGTTGCGAAAAAGTTTGACCCATGTTAAACTATTCCATGCCAAAAAATTTCGATAAATAATTGAGAAAAAATCTACAAAGATCATAAAACGTACCTGTATTGTATATAAATCTTTCTCCATAATAGAACTTTTCACATTTTCCTGTACAATTTTTCAGAGATTTTATAGTAAAATATTATTAATATTTTATAGTAATATCAATAATTAAAAGGAAAATTTAATAAAATAATTGGATAATAAATTAATAGAATAAATTTTAACAAGATTTTCTTGATAATTATATTTTCAGGAAAAATCTGGTTAAAGTAAATTTTGATGTAACTGTATTCTTTTATCCTTGTTCGTAGTCGTTATGTCGTAACTAAATGGAAGACTATAATAAATATTATATATAAAAATTATTTCAAATATAATAAACATGATATATATATATATATATAAGTTTCAACGGATGTACTGCTCTATTCACGCGTGAAGAAAACGTGATTTCGACATTTGGATAAGTAGTTTCAACGGATGTACTGTTCTATTCACGCGTGAAGAAAACGTGATTTCGACATTTGGATAAGTACGTTTGATGAATTGCCACGTTATCGTCCCATGGGTATGTTAATCAAAAATTTCAACGATAATTTTATTGTCTGTTATATTGTTTTATGCGAATAAAAACAAAGAAATCACATTAAACTCGTTTTGGAATATTTTTCCTCATAAATGACCTTAAAAGTTAAATTATATAAAAAAAAATTATTATTATTATTAAATTGCTCATCGCCTCTGGCAACCGAACAAAAATCATTTCAGAAATAAAACAAATGATTAAATATTAAAAAAAATTCTCCAATTAATAGAAAAATTATAAGAATAACAAAGTATAGAAGTAGAATCGTTGTTATGATTTACGAGAATAGTAAATTCGTAAAAAAATAATACCCCACGATAAATTCTATGAATAATGTCATTAAATATGACGAGGAAATTCGACGTTTGTCACGATATTTTCTCAATTATATAACATTTTTATGGTATTTTAATGATATATTTAACTTCCTCGTCATTACGTCAATCTCGAAGTACGGCGAATGTTATCGTTATTATTTAAAATGCTGTATACAGTATTATTCAAAAATTATTCATAAATAATCGATTATAATTTTTATGTATATAAAAAATTTTATTTACATATAATTGCCATTAATAATAATGAAAAATTATCGTCGATATAATAAATTAAGAAAATTAAAAAGAAAAAAAAAAATCATAAGTCGTAAATCGAATCCTCGTTTCTCGTAGGCGTAACGTTATAAACGATTGTTTCGTTCCTGTCATAAGAACGATGATAAAATTTAATAAATTTTTTATATAATGAAGATCGGAAGAGCGGTTCAGCAGGAATGCCGAGACCGATATCGTATGCTGCCCGCGGACGCGGGGTTGGCCACCACTGATTAAACCATGACTATACTGATACTTCGACAGATCTATCAATATTGTAAAGACGTTAACACTCCATCATTCTTTAAAAAATGTGCATCGATATATTATGCTCCTCCATGCCTTTTGCATTTATCAAAATCCATAAACCTAAATTTGAACGTCAGACCTATTGCTGAAAAATTTTCTTCATCTACTTGCTTCTGAAAAGACCTAAGTTTTATCAAGCACTTCTTAAAGGATATGAATACTCAGTAGTAAATAGCATTGCTGACTTCCTCGATAGAATTGGGAACACTCCTCTTTCGATAAGTATTTATTAGTCATTTTACACGAGTGTTAGATTAAACTTGCTTCCATTTTTATTCGTAATTTGTTAGGGAATAATATGGACAATCGTTTAGGGAATTTATCCGATCTTGTTCGTTTTTAGAAATTCATATTATCAGATTGGTGACATGAGTTGTTATATCCAGCAATGCGGCTGTTCTATGAATTCCTCCTCTTGCGGACTCTATAGCTGAGAACATATAACATGGCTTCACACAACACGGTGTTTTTTTAGGAACCTGTGTTATAAGACGGATACCTGTATTTTTAAATTAAACTAGTACTATATTTATATCCTTATCTATTTAGGTATTCTAGATTCTCTATAATTTTCGTTTTCTTTGTTTTTTTCACATTACGGCTGAAGTTAATAACAGGAACGATATCGAACTTAATTTCATCTATTGTTACATTTATAGTATTTTGAGTTGAGGAGATATCACTCAACTCAAAATTTTTTTCTTGGAGATTCTATGTATGAATGCTATACTATATACAGTATTTCTATAGTCGTATACGCAAAATTCACAAGGCATAAAGTTTTTTTAATTGTTTTATCTTATTGTAACGAATAAAACTACACTATATTAACTTGAAAATAAATTCCCAACTCAATATTACGCTGTTAAGTTATTTGTAGAAGTAAATTATAGTGGAACCTTTTATAGTTGTCCTTGGTGCAAAAACGTGCTAACTCAAAATTTAGATTTAAGAAAACTCAAACAAGATCCTCAACCTGATGAGGATTTTGTTTGAAGACCGAAAACGTTATTTTAATAAATATTTTATACAATTTCTATAGACTTAACTGCAATTAGTGCTTGTATTTTTAAAAGTTTTGTTCATATACATTCAGATTAACATTTATTTATTTATAATATAAACACTTACAATAATACTTCTTCAAACAAATAACTGTATATAAGTTAAAGGATAATAAAAAAACAACGCTTGTGTACTTTTAAAGTAAAAAATAAATTAAAACGATAATAGTTCTGAAGATAAAGTTAACCTTAATAATGAATTTAATTGCAATAAACTATAACTGAACCTGGATTTTATTTTTCTGTAATATGCATTTAAAAATAGAATTTTTTCGACCTTACTAAGTCTACTTTTAAAGCTTGTTTATAGTCCGACGAAGCTAACCTTTCGTTAGCGCCTAAAACGTCTGTCACGCTGCTCACTAAGTCTACTTTTAAGGCTTGTTTATAGTCCGACGAAGCTAACCTTTCGTTAGCGCCTAAAACGTCTGTCACAATAAAAATATGACTTCAGAATAAATATACTGATAAATTCATTTAAAAAAAGCAAAAATTCTGTTACCTCATTTTCAAAGCAAATTTTTAGTAACTAATTAAAGATAAACAGATTAAATTACATTTTAATTTTATTTAAAAATCAGTATTTAATAAACCATGGCATTTAATGATAAGTTAAATTATCTAGAACATACTTTAGTACAAAACTTTGCAGCAATGGAGAATGTTTGCTTAGCAGTTATTAATATAGGTTATATTTAATAAGATATTAACTTTTAATATATGTTACAGGACAAACCTGAATTCAGGAAATAATAGAATTTCCTAGGTCGAACTCGAAATGCCGAACATTTCTAATTCAAAGTCCGGAATTTCTAGTTTTTCCTATTCAAAACCCAAAATGACAAACAGTTAAACAAAAGTCTTCATTTCTCATGTATTCCCACTCAGAGTTTGATATTTGCCAGTAGAATTTCTTTCTTTAGAAAAGAAAGAAATTCCTCAATGAGATTTGTTTATCCTTGTGGATATCCACAAGGATAAACAAATCTCATTGAGGAAGGCTGCAAGCTATGCCAGTGGAAGTGCACAGGACTAAAACCTGCTTTCAATGCAAGAAGCATTATGCATCTAAATTATGTTTGTGCAAAAAGAATAGCATTTTGTGTAATTCTAAATACCATAAAAACTTAACTTGCAAAAATAAATAAGAGGTACCTAGTTGTGTTTTTATTTTTGTATCTACTGTAATACCGTGAATACAAAAATTGTTGATTGATTAAAAACATGAATTGTTTAAAACATTATTATAATAAACAGAATGCATATTTTTATTATTTTACAGGAAATAATAATTTCATTGTTATTTTCTGTCAAGAAAATGAAATAAAACAAATCAAAAACAGAATTAACTCTCATTCATTATTACATGGTTGAGTTTAAAGAATTGAAATTGTCAATTTCTTTTATTTTTATGGATAAATATTTTAATATTTTTAATAGTCGAAATTCAACATAAAATATGAAGTGAAAAATTTTTAAAGTTGAAAAAAACAACTATTTACCTCTTATTTATTTTTGCAAGGTAGGCTTTTGTAGCATTTAGAATTTCACAAAATGTTATTATCTTGCACAAACATAATTTAGATATACGATGCTTCATGCATTGAAAGCGGGTTTAGCCTTCTGTACTTTCAATGGCGGAGATTGCAGCCTTCCTCAATGAGATTTGAGAAATTTTTGCTGGCAAATATTGAACTCTGAGCAGAAATACATGAGAAATGAAGACTTTTTGTTTAACTGTTTGCCATTTTGGGTTTTGACTAGGAAAAACTAGAAATTCCTTCTTTGAATAAGAAATGTTTGGCATTTTGAGTTCAGCCTAGGAAATACTAGAATGTCCGACAAGCATTAGGATGTTCTTGTTTTGACTAGGAAATTTCTAGTATTTCCTGAATTCGGATTTGTCTTGTAACATATATAATTAATTAAACATTCAAATAAATATGTATGGTAGGGCATCAGGAAATTGCACCCTCTTTCATCTAGCCATGAATTGAACTATTTAGGAAATCACAGTTTCTGTCAAACTTAATATAAATATTAAGACTAATGAAAAATGGGATTTGGAATCATCGAGTCTCAAAGCAAGTATCAAGTCCAAGTAAATGATAAAAGAATTGTTGACTCTGAGTCTGAGTACTTGGACTCAAAAAGCCTAAATGCCTACTAGCATTTTATGAAGATAAGATAAAGAAAATACCATGTAAAAAAAAGTATTTGTTTAAGCTATTTTCATGTGTCCAAGTTTCTAGCATCAGCCAAATGATTGTATGGAAAAGCAGTCATTTACCATCTTAGAGGATCCAGGTTCAATTTCAGATCCTACTATCCAGTTTTTCAGGATTCTGGGTCAGTTGATCCCACACTATGGGTGTTGCATTCTGTGGAGGCTCTGAAAATGATGCTGCCAAATGTATGTATATTCAGTGTGATTTGGTGACTTATTAAATTCACCTAATTAAGTTTCTAGTGAAAATAAGTAATTATTTTTTTTAATGCTACTTCCCAATTATTGGTTGATTATTACTTAATAGAGTCTACTATAAAACAAACTATGAACTATCCATATCTATGGTAGAGTATTCAGGACTTATCATAGATAGATCAATGCCCATGCTGAATCCATCAAAAAATTTTCTAAGACACAAAATCCAGATTCCATCCTATGTGACACCTGGGAGTAAATTTGGATAAGTGAATTAATTTATTATATTTGATTTCATTGCCTCTCTTTGAGTCCATATATGTGGTAAGGAGATTGCATACTCCAGTAATATTTCTGGGATGTTGGTAGTTCAACTTTGCCATAATTGCCAGAAGTTAGTAGACTTTTTCATTAACTTCTGGCCATTATGTTCAAGACATATTAAATTTTATATGTAAATTTGATTTTGAATGCATATTTCCAAATGTTGTTGTAGCACTAAGAATTTTGTTGATACTATTTGTAACTGTAGCTGCAGCTAAGCACAGTTTTTCTAAACTGAAAATTTAAAAAATTATTTACGAACAACAATAACCAAAGACTGAATTATTTAACAATAATTTCTATAGAGAAAATGATATCTAAAACAATAAATTATAAAGATGCAATCAAGCAATTTGCTGCAATAAAAGCTCAAAACGTGTCGGCTGGGTTGGCTGCCTGGAAATGCTTTGGCTTTCCACTTTGGAGGACCCAGATTCGAGTCTCAAGTCCCACCCCTTGAAAATATTTATCATGGGATCCAGACCCAACCTGTTGATCTAGGCCCGTCCTCTCTGCAGGGATGGGCAGCCTGTGGAAGGGCTTGTTTCACCCTGTCACTTATTGTTCTAATTGAATGGAAAATGGCATCATCTGTTGATAAAAAAAAAAAAGCTCAAAGAGTAATTTAGTACAAATTATATTCAGTTTTTCTGTTTTTTAAGTATTGTAATGTTCAAACTATTTTTGTTCTTTTTTTAAATATAAATAAAACTTTTTATATTTAATGCAAATTTTTCTTAAAATGTCTGTTATTCTATTAAGGGCTGATTGCATGACTTTCAGTTTAATCTGCAGAATAGTTATTGGTAGAATAACTTTAACCTTCATAACAAAACACTGTTCTTAAAGGCGTCTAAGTTAATTAAGGTTTAATAATAAGCACTAATAAGCTGTCCAAAGTTAATTCTCAGTAAAACATTTAATTTATTGAGGAATGTTTTCGGCTTTAAGTAGCCCTCTTCAACTCTCAAACATAAATACATTCTATAGAATGACCAACCATTACAAATGTTGGCATTCTAGAACATAGAACAAATTCGAAAATTAAAATAATTTAAATAGAAAATCAAAATCATCCCAGGGGTGAGACATTTTGGGATCATTCTTTCCATCTATTCTACATAAAATCTCGCATCATTTGATCTATTGGACAAAAGTTTTCTGGGTGATTTCTCTGCAGGTAGCAGAGGATACCCTGGGTCAAAATCATCCCAGGAGTGGGGAATTTTAGGATCGTAATTTAAACTGTGTGTTCAATCCTTCAGGCTGTTGTGTTGACCAGAGCTGGGGAGCTGACTTGAAATAAGTTAGGCTCTGGCACAGCTCCAGAGCCATAGTATATTCAAGCTGTGGCTCCAGCTCCAGCTTCGGAGCCATTATTTTAAAACTGAAGCTTTAGCGCTGGCTCTGGCTCCATCATTATAAAAGTTTTTTTGGTATGACTGCTATCATGAAACATCATTTACCTTACTATCACAACATTATTTACCTTTTAAATTCATATATTGATGTTTGTATTATAATAATTTATTTTATATTTATATATTTAAAGTTTCAATAAAATATTTATTTTGGCAAATGGCATTATATCGATAGTCAGAAAATCAAAGACATCTCGCGTATATTTATCGATTTCAAATTTTTATTGAATTTTAAGTGCTAAAGTCAAGGGGTAACTTATACACAGGTTACACATTTTTACTGATTTTCAAACTCTAAAGTCGTGGGATCAGCTTACATTTGAGTATATATGATAGATAGTTAGGAGCTGGAGACAGCAGAAATTTTAATGGCCCCGGCTCCACTGAATATGATCAGCTTAGCTCTGGCTCCAACAACTTCTAGTTGTAAGTTCCAGTTTCTGGTTTTGTTTTTGCGGTTAATGTTAGTTATTGTTAGATTGTTTTGAAGTTAGTTATTTTTAAGTTAGAGTTTAGAAGAAGATCTGAGCTCAGGCCAAACTCTGGATTGCAGAGTCGTTAGAATCAAGAGTTGATTTTTGATATTTGAATTGAATTAAACAAGTTTTATTGACTAATTGCTTGTTGCTTTATTATAGTTCCAATAAAGCATTTATTAACACTTTTGTACGTGTTTTTGAGTCTAATATATATTTTTTATTATTTAATTTGTTTTGAGAAATTTAATATATTAGTATAAGTTTCTAACATTGTTTTGTTGTTGTTAGATCTAACACTTAATCGGAACTTCTAGTTGTAAGTTCCAGTTTCTGGTTTTGTTTTTGCGGTTAATGTTAGTTATTGTTAGATTGTTTTGAAGTTAGTTATTTTTAAGTTAGAGTTTAGAAGAAGATCTGAGCTCAGGCCAAACTCTGGATTGCAGAGTCGTTAGAATTGTTAGGTTTAAGTTATAATTATTATTTGGTATTCATTAAAATTAGCGACTTTGCATCACAACAAGCAAATCATTAATTCTGTTTTTACCAGGAATGTTATCGAAGATTCTACTGTTATTACTGATAATTGATGAAGCTATAGTGAATCATAATAATTAGTTTATAGTCATTTTCAGGTAAGTTATTCAAAAAACTTCATAGATCTTGATTTTTTCTGGATAATTATGCTGAGAATTTAAAAATATTCAGGTCACTTAAAAAATATTTCAAAAATCTGCTCAAAATATAATATAGTTCATCAGAAATAATTTTTTTTATTCTTGAGAAATAATCAATTATATTTTATAAAAATTGTTTGACAAAATTACTGATGTTTTTAAAGTTCCTTTTAATTTTCATAAATAAGTATTAATTTAACTTTTTTATGTATTTTCATATGTTGGTTTAATTTGACCAAAATGAAAGGTGAAAATTTTCCACGACATCTATTTATCATAATTATAATAATATGCAATGTTGCTGCAATTATGTTCGTCATTTGTTGAAAGAAGTAACATTCTGCCAAATAGAAAGTGTTTCAGATACAAGTAAATTTTTTATTTATTGTCATTAATGTGAGATACAGGGGACCCCCAAATGGCACTTCCTTGTTTTTATTTGAGTTATAAAATTATGTTAAAATTTGAGTATAAAAATTGTAAAACAAAGAAAATAATGTTTTAGATAATAATAATTGATAAGAATTTATCATTTTTGAGGAACATCTCTTTTTTGCAATTTCATTCCTTGTCATAGGCATCGGAAAGCTATTGCTAGTTTGTTCCTTATCCAAAAGAGGATAAATACAAACAGTTCCTGATTCAGAGGGAGGACAGAAAGGAGAAGGAAAAAAGTTGAAAATAAGGATTAACAAAAAGAAACAATGTAGAAGTTATGTGATGAACACAACTAGTCCCGTTGGGAATGGCCAACTGAAATGGAGATAGGAGAGTATTATGGACATGTGAATTAATTGGTGTTTAACTTGTGATTTATTAGGAGATAAATAGAAGATACTATAATTCTTTCTCAGGTATGTTCTCAAGAAGACAAAAACATAGCTCTTCCAGGGAAATTATAATAGTTTTAATTTGTAATTTTGTCATTAGCTATTAATCCTAACTGTTTCTATAGCTTGGTATTGTTTTTTATAATTATGTATTACTATTAAATGTACTTTTAGTTTATTCTTCTATGCTAAATAAATATTTTGTTATAAGGTTTTTGAGTAAATTCTTGTTTCAGACCTCAGTGTCATTGATCTGTGTGCCAGATATATTTTGGTCATCGCAATCTGATGTTTAGATAGAAATCATATGACGGTGCCGATTTGAACTGCCCATGATCCTCACAATGATGTCAAATTGTAGTGTCAAATGAACAATCCCAGACACTGGATCCTCACATTAATAAGCAAAATAAATCTATGTGACTATCTCAAGTGATTCTTGTGTGTTTGAATAGAAACAATTGCTAAAGCATATATGCATTTATAGTTCACACTGATAGCTTTACCTGGAAGCATTTATGCATCTATAGCTGTCAAAGGATTAATTAAAATGTGTATTTATTTATAAACATTATTTTATTTATACATATAAACCTTTTGAGGGGCCTTGTGAGAAATATCCAATTGGCCTTGTAGTAACTTAATCCTACACTGTCTCTAATATACTTAATCCTCTATTTATAATAGGATTATGTTTTAATAGCACTATTGTAGTCAAAAATGACCAATAATGATAGTAATTTTAGTAGTAACAATATATAATAAAAGACCAGATTCTCCAAAATAGTAAAATCACCTGGAGTTTGAAACCAACCTTCAAGGTGATAAAATCATCCAGAATTGAACCTTAATCCTCCAAGTTGGTAATTAATTACCATGCAGCCATTGACTGACTATAAGTTTTTAATAAAACAGAAAAAGTATTTTTAGTCAATATACTATGAAAATTGTTGGGAATATTGAAAGAAAAATTGTAAAATTGAATTATTATAAGCTGAATGATTATAAGTAGGGAACAACCTCTATATTTACCAACATATTTCTCAGTATATATGCAAATTATTCATTGACTTTTTGCCATTGTATTGAAAAATGCTAAACCTAAACAATATGATCCATCTCTCTATTTATTGGTGGAAAAAGAAAAAAAAAATTAAAAAAATTTAATCCTTTAAATAATTAAATTTTGTTCTTAATTTTTAGAATAATCATCATAAAAATTCATAATTAATATACTTTAAATAGATGATTTCTTTAATTTCATTTAAATTCCAACTTCCAGAAAATGATTTATTTTAGAAAATAATTCATTAGAATCAAAGTTTTCAAGAATTATGGATAAATTTAAGAACGATATTTAACAAAACTTTTAATTTTTAAATAGAAAAAAAAAGCCAAAATAATGTATATATTTATTATCAAATCAGACTTAAATTTGAAAATAATTCTGACCCATTATTACAATATATAGTGATTTATTATATCTTCATCTTTAAAATGAAAAACAAATTATTTTATTATTAATTATAAAGACAAAAAGAATTTTTGAAATATAATTTGCATATTATACATCTAATTAAAAAACATCTGTAAAAGAAAATAAGCATTTCTTCTTGGATGGAAACTGTTATAATACAGACAAGAAAATATATGGACAGTATGATAAAATTAGAATATAAAGTAAATTTGATATGATATAAGATTTTGAAACTATCCAAGTTTTGAAGTAATTTATTTCATAATTCACAAAGATCACATTTATTGCCCTTGGACATTTGTCATTCATATTCATTTAGCACTTACCAATGACTTTGGATCACACACAAGCAACATCCACTCTTCTTCTAACAAATAAAGTAGGAAATAGACTTCATTTATGATTACTTAAAATATATGTTATTTTGTATGTTTACATAATTTTGATAGAGGCATTGGATTATATAAAAATTCTTTAAAAACCAATAAAATACAGATATTCTTTGACTTACAGTTGCAAGTTGGAACAGTCATTAGTTGTAAATGCCTGAAATTTGTGGTATTTCTCATTACTAATGTTTATTAGGACACTATACATTTTCTTAATAAACATGAACACAAAACTACAAGATCCAGACACAAAAAAGACACTTTCCATATATTAAACTAGTGAGGTAAGGACTCGAATCTGTGGAATTGCATTGACCAAAAATCACAGAATTTATTGGTTACATCATTGTTGTATGAGTGGTTGTAAGTTGAAAATTATTTGTAATAATTCATCATTTAGCAAATATTTTATAAAAATGAATTTTTGTTTGAAGTTGTTTAACAAATAATAAGGATTCACATAAACCAAATACTACAGCCAAACCTCCCCTAGTGGAATAAGTAATTTTGGTGCTAAGCCTAACGGACTACCAATGTACTTTAAACATCGTATATTACATCGTTTGTTGGTCCATGAATAAAAATAAGTTGAGAGCCATTAATTTAAAGCTAAAAACGTTATTAGCTGCACATTAAATGGTCGCTAAAAGTCATAGGGAGAAGAGCTTTTGGTGGTCGCTGGTCGCATTTGTCAGGTGGTTGTTCCTGTCAAAAATTGCATTGACTTTATGAGCGGAAAGCAAAAAATGGTCGCTAAAGACAGGTAGTCGCTTTAGACAGGTGGTCGTTCAGTCAGGTTTCACTGTATTAATCATATAATTAAATTTATCTTATTCATTTAATGCACAATACAGATACATGAAATTTATCCTATATCTCGAGATTTAGTCTTTCTTTTATCATAATAAGAATAAAATGAAAACTAAATCACAAAAGAAATTATAAAAATTATATGAAATATATCTATCAATAAATGAACAGAAAATTCAGTTAAATAACTTCAATTATATGTTTAATTTCAGTTAATCAGTAATATATTTGAAATTTTTTTAATAATTTATAAAACAATTGTCAGCATGAAGGTGTTCCTTAACATGAAATATTTGAATATTCCCATAATAAAATAATATAGTACCACATCTAAAAATTAATATAACTTATAAGGTAATTTAATAATATTTAGAATTTGATATTTAGTTTTTATATATAGTTTATTTTAATAAGTTCATAGCTACTTTTAAATTTAAATAATTTTATTAAAATTAATTCTTTATTGTTATTAAATTGAACATATTTGTCTTGATATTTACCATCAATGTTTAGCATCATCTTCCATTGACTAGGACGAACACTCTGATGAAAGCCAAACCATACCTCTCTACCACCACCTAATGGATGGTAATAACCATCTGGAGAAGAGAAAAATGAACGGCCAACAGGTGTATATCTATAAAAATAATAATAAATTTGATGAATAATTAAATCAGAATTCAAACTAGAATAAACCAAAACTGTTACATTATGTATTCAATGAATATTATTCAATATTATAGCACAAAAAAAACTAAGCAAATACTCCTTGAAGCAAATGTAATCGAATCAGAAACTTTTTATATTTGAAAAATATAAAATTATAGCCATACCAAGTTAAATAATTATAAAATTTTTCGATATGAAAATAATGATGATATAGAGTGAAAAATATTTATTCATCTTTTATATATTTCTTATGAAATTTTTTTAATCTGTAAGTAATCAAGTTCTGATTGCATGTGCAGTCTCAAACAATTTTAATTTGCTACGTTTAATATTAATCTTCCAAATATGTAAATTCTTAAATACACACTAATTAGAGGAATTACCCTCAAACTAAACCAAATACTACAGCCAAACCTCCCCTAGTGGAATAAGCCTGAATTAAATTTTTACTGATTAATTTTTAAATGAAGGCTATGGTGCCACACCATCTATTGAGTTAATAATTAATTAAATTTAGAATTTTGAACTAAGATAGTGCCATTTAGTAATTAATAATTATACTATAGTTTATAAAATTAATTTTCCCCAAAATAAAATTTTGCCACTGCACCGGAATCGAACCAGGATCTTTGGGGCACTATCCCAAAGATCCTAATTTGATTTCAGTGCAGTGGCAAAATTTTATTTTGGGAAAATTAATTTAAAACTATAGTATAATTATTAATTACTAGATGGCACTATCTTAATTAAATTCAGAATTTTGAACTAATTATTAACTCAATAGATGGTGTGGCACCATAGCCTTCATTTAAAAACTGATCACTAAAATTTTTTCCTGATTACTCAATAAAAAAATCTTAATCATTTCTTTTATATAAAAATAAAATCATTGTCATATAATAAATTTTTATAAATTTAATTGAAAATCAATACTCATCAGCAATTTTATTTAATTGAATGCTTACTTGGCAAATTTTATTTAGTTGAAAGCAGAAAATTTGTCATTACTACTCTCCCATTAATAATTACTTATGTATGTCACTATTTAATATCACAATTATAATTTTTGTTTTATTTTAATTTACTTTCTTCTCCTATATCATCTAATTTCAATATATTATTGAACTTGGTTTGGCAGTACTCATCATGATTGAATAAACACAAGAAAGGCATTAGTTTTCTTATATTTATTCAATGATAATGAGTAGAATGCAATAAATGATGACACAAAATTTTTCATCATCATTTATTGCATTTTTCTTCTTGTATTTGCATTATTGAATATTCAGTTTTTCTAGTTTCAAAGACATTTATAATACTTAAAACTTTTATAGCTTACCTAAACTTATTACTTACTATATTGTATTAATTAAACAAATTCCTCCTATTTTAAAATATAAAATAAATAATAAAATGTAATTAATATTCCTGAAAAACGTTATCTCTAAAGGCATTTATAATAATGAAATATTTATATAATTATTAAAAATATTTATTAATTGATAATTTTAGATAGTTCTTATGTATAGTGAGAAACTTCAAAAAAAATGTAAGACAAATTATATTTTTATGTAATTTGTCTGTGAATGATTTGACTGTATATATAGTAACATAAATAGAAAATAACAGCAAAAAAGATTTCATTGAAAAAATATTCCTTATCAGTTTCAATTGATTTTATTTAAAAAAAAGTACATATCAGTTTTAATGAAATGTTTCTCATCAGTCTAGTATGAAACTGTTTAAGATTCAAAATTGAATTCATCTATTAGTATAGTGCACCTATGCACCTACTGTCCAAACATTATCATTAATTTATTGCATCCTCTAATTTAGCAGTTTTCAACCTTTATTTTCCCGGGCCACATACATCTGTTTGCTACATTAAGCAGGGCCTCAACACGCTATATCAGCAATCAGCAACCAGTTGGTGTCACATGAAAAAATTTATGAGTGCATCAGGAAGGACCTAGCAAATTAGGAAAATTTAATTTTTTTCTAGCTTTAAAAAAAATTTTTTAATATCAAAATTTTTTTTTATTTTTTTGCTTGTGGGAGAAGATTTCTGCAATTTCATTAAATTCATGACTATGAGTTCTGGGCTGCAAGTTGAGAATGGCTCTAATTGCTCTCTCTACAATGTAAAAGCTTTTTCATCTTTCTGTTAAATAACATCAATATTTTTAAAATGAGGAATTCACAAAATTCAATTTAATTTCTTTTAAAATGAAACCATGTGCAAATAATAAAACTTATTTTTTTTTATGAAGTCTTCTTTATTTTTTTTTTAAATATAAAATAATACATTGACAACTAAACTTTCAAAAATTATAAAATAATTCATATATTAATTTTGGAATAAAATATAAAGGAAGCATTTTTTGAAATGTTCTGAATTTATTTGTCAAAATGGTAAAATTTAGAAAAATAACTATTCTTGTAGCAAAACAGGATTTATAAAATAATTTCTGAGAAAAAGATTAGATTTCCATATTAGAAAACTCCAAAATAGAAATAAAAAACAAAGAAAGCATTACTGAATCATTATTATTAATTATCTATCTGTTGACTTTTTCATATTTCCTGTATTAGGCTGTGATATTTAGACACTTGGAGCAAAGTTCATTAGTAGCATTTATCCATAATATAGCATGGTCCTGCAGTACCTTTCAGAGAAAATGCAAAGCCCAGGACAACTAATATTTTTGAGGCCCTTCAAAATTTAAAATAAAATCAAGGACAGGAAAATAAACAATGGTATTTAATATTTATTCAATTATAACATTTATTTATTTCACAGAAGCTTTGCACACTTTAACATTAGCAGTGGTAAGGGTACAAGAAAAGCAAAAACATTGATAGAGAATTTCAAATTTCAAACACTGAAGCTCAAACAGTATAAAAATATGCAAATATATTTTTTCTAACATAGGCTACTGAGTTATAAATTGAGGTCCCTAAAATTGTGAAGCCCAGAGCAGTTGCCCCTCTTGCTCCCTCTGATGGTCATTATAGCCCTATACATCCTTTAACTCAGTGGTTCTCAACCACTGTGCCTCGGCCCATTAGTATGCTGCCAAACCTTTGACGGTGTGCCTCGAAAAATTAAGAATGAATTGTATGTTGTATAAAAATTGTATGTATGTGTCATATATGTTAATAGTGAAATGTGGTTGGTTGTGTGGAATTCCGGGCGGAAGGAAATGGAAATGCGGAAAACAACAGGTATTGCAACCAACGAGCAGTTCAGGTCAGGCGCGCAAGTAAGGATGACTGTCTGAGGCGTCTCAGCGAAAAATGGAGAACAACATTGAAGGTAAATTCAACAGCTTCTTTTTTGTTACTTGAAGAAAAACATAAGAAATTTCTATTTACAAGTTTTGAATGCCGACAGTGAGAGATAGATACCTGTTTACACACAAACTTCACTTTCGAAGATTCTCAGAGATGACTTGAAAATTTACACGAACAGTCTTTAGTCTCTTGATAAATACCACAAATAAAATTCACCAAGTATCTTCCTTGAAGATTCACTTAGTAAATGTTGGATGGATCACTGAAAGAGTATTCCAGACAGTTGTAGTAGTAGGCAAATCGGAAAATATATTAACAGGTATACAGAGTCAAATTTTAACATAATTTTATAACTCAAATAAAAACAAGGAAGTGCCATTTGGGGGTCCCCTGTATCTCACATTAATGACAATAAATAAAAAATTTACTTGTATCTGAAACACTTTCTATTTGGCAGAATGTTACTTCTTTCAACAAATGACGAACATAATTGCAGCAACATTGCATATTATTATAATTATGATAAATAGATGTCGTGGAAAATTTTCACCTTTCATTTTGGTTAAATTAAACCAACATATGAAAATACATAAAAAAGTTAAATTAATACTTATTTATGAAAATTAAAAGGAACTTTAAAAACATCAGTAATTTTGTCAAACAATTTTTATAAAATATAATTGATTATTTCTCAAGAATAAAAAAAATTATTTCTGATGAACTATATTATATTTTGAGCAGATTTTTGAAATATTTTTTAAGTGACCTGAATATTTTTAAATTCTCAGCATAATTATCCAGAAAAAATCAAGATCTATGAAGTTTTTTGAATAACTTACCTGAAAATGACTATAAACTAATTATTATGATTCACTATATCTTCATCAATTATCAGTAATAACAGTAGAATCTTCGATAACATTCCTGGTAAAAACAGAATTAATGATTTGCTTGTTGTGATGCAAAGTCGCTAATTTTAATGAATACCAAATAATAATTATAACTTAAACCTAACAATTCTAACGACTCTGCAATCCAGAGTTTGGCCTGAGCTCAGATCTTCTTCTAAACTCTAACTTAAAAATAACTAACTTCAAAACAATCTAACAATAACTAACGTTAACCGCAAAAACAAAACCAGAAACTGGAACTTACAACTAGAAGTTCCGATTAAGTGTTAGATCTAACAACAACAAAACAATGTTAGAAACTTATACTAATATATTAAATTTCTCAAAACAAATTAAATAATAAAAAATATATATTTATTAGACTCGAAACACTTACAAAAGTGTTAATAAATGCTTTATTGGAACTATAATAAAGCAACAAGCAATTAGTCAATAAAACTTGTTTAATTCAATTCAAATATCAAAAATCAACTCTTCACAAGCAATAAACCTTAAATACTACTTAAATCTACTACCTCCACCACCAATACAAACTTCAAACAATCATAGATCTTTACAAGAATTCCAATGTCACTTAGCCAACCTTACATTGATACACCACCTCGTTGAGTCGTTGGTTGTGTTGGCTTTTATATCGAGTGATGTACAGTCCCGTATCGCTTTGTTTACATAAATACATGTAACAAGTTTAAATTTATTAGCTTATAGAGTTATCAATTCATGTCATCCTCTTTACAATTTAATTATATATGAACAAACATCAATACAAGATCATTATTATATTCTCATATCGGATCAGTATTTATTTAGATTAGACGATGACATCATTATCTGGGACAGCTCTTCCAGAGGACTGTTTCCGATTCCGTAACACGTGACAACTAACTACTACGACAGGGAACGTGGAAGTAAGTCAAGTCTTAAACTAAAATATAATATGTTAGATAATAATGAAAATAACGATAAATAATAAAAGTGCATAATAAAATAAAATAGGACAGGTCAGAGTTAACTTCCTCACAGCGATACCATATCATTTTAAAAAACACTCACTCATAACTCTGCAAATTCCACTTATAATCCATTTCTTATTGCTAAGACTCTTCCAACTTATATTTACATGTAAAAATGCAAGTTTCATCTACTTCAATCATAAATTCAAGATCAACTAATAACTTTCTATTATTCATTTAAACTGTGGAATTTTTTTTAACCCCAATGGACCCAATTAATTGCAATTTTTCCCATCATGCCCCTATGTTTCACTATTGAGCATACATTCCTCACATTGCATTCTTGGTTTCATTTTTTGTAGACAGCATTTCAATTACCAGATTCAAATAATATAAGTTTATTTTAATCAGTTCAGACTACTTTGTTCCAAAATTCAAGATTTCCTTAAAATGAATTTTTAGCAAATTCTACTCTCATCTTTTGTTGACATTCAAAATGTATAGTTTGTATCTTGCAATACATCTGATATTTGGTCCTTCTTAATATAATTTGCATTGTTTCTGGGCAAATGGTTTTGCCATATAATTTTGATGTATCTGCTGCAGTTTTCAGTGTGTGGGTTTTTTTGTTAATTATAATTGTGCCAATAATTTTCTACTCTATGAAAAAGTACTGTTAGATATTGTGATCAATGTTTTACAACTTAACATAAGCTTTTATAAATCAAACTTCAAGGAAAATGTCCAAATAGAACCCAAACTGCCAAATTAATCCCTTAATTAATACTTTACGTTTATTGTTATAGCCCTTGATACTTTTAACAAATTTTAATAATTGGAAAGAATTTACATTAATGTTAGCACCATCTTGTAATTAATAAATACACTAACGATTGAACCAAGAGTAGTGCCATTTATGAATTAATGATTAAACTAGAATTTAATTAATTTATCTAAAGGAAAAAAAATCTACCTCAGCTCAAGATTGAATTGAGGATCTTTGGGTTATTGTTCCAATGTCATAACTGCTAGATGACCAAGGCCACCTAGCAAATTGATTCTTCAGACATCAATATTAATTAATGAACATTACTTTAACTGAACATTCCTATATAGAATTACTTTTCTTGATCATAAACATCAGATTCCACAGAGAAAACTATTCCTAACCAATCTTTCCAGCCACAGATGCTCTTTGTTAGTATGCCTGTAGCTAGTTTATCAGTCTAAATATTGCCTGGCTAGATCCATTAAGGATTTGTAACTAGAAAGCTCAGTCAGGAATAGTTCTATCAGTTGAGTCCAATATCTATAATCAAAAAGTAATTCTAAATTAATATTAATGTTTGACTCTATCTACTAGATGGCCTTGGTGATCTAATGGATAAATTATGACATAGGGACAGTAACCCAAAGTCCCCAGTTTGATCACTGGCTGAGATAGTTTTTCTTCAAATAAATTAATTAAAAAATTCTAGTTTAATCATTAATTCATAAATGATACATTAATGATTATGCAAAGAGTGGTATTTATGAATTACATGCTAACATTAATAAAAATTCTTTCCAATTATTAAAATTATTAGTATAAATTCCGTTAAAAGTATCAAGGGATTAATTTGGCAGTTCAGGTCCTATTTGTTTTACAATTTAGAATTGTAAAACAAATAGGACCTAAACTGCCAAATTAATCCCTTGTCAATTTAAAATTGTCTATAATTCTTTGGGAGAATTATTGTCCATTTCCATTTGATTATCCAATCTTGACAATGTTTTTTCTTCATTTCAATGCTTTATGCTAATTTACGAATATCAAAGATATATCACATTTGTTTCTTACCATATCCTTCTTTCACAGCAATCAAAAAATCGTTTAGAAGAAAAATTTTAATTTAATTTGTCTAGAAATATAAAAAAATTTTCCACAATCATAAAAACTAGAGGGGAATCAAAAGTCATTAACCTTAACTTAATTCTCTTTTGTCTTAAATTACAGTTTCTACTATCACTTCATATTTTAAGCATTTAAACCAACAGTTCAACATTTTTTCTCTTGCATACTCCTTGATTAAGATTTTGAAAGAAAAAATGTTGGGAACGACTCTTCCCAATCCAATAAGCCAAACTGTGGAAGACAGGATTGATGGGTAGAGCCCAGACCCTACAATAAATATTTTCAAGGGATGGGACCTGAGACTTGAACCCAGATCCTCCAGAGTGGAAAGCAGAAGCATTTTCAAATGGCCAATCCTGCAGCTCAATTGAACATTAAAATGATGAACTACTTTCAATCAAAATGACAACTTTGATGAAAAGGGGAAGGACACACGTAATCGAGTGATATGACTAGTAGTGGGCAGGTCTAGTGACAACTTTCACATAAGTTTGTTCCTCTTTATAAACTAAAACTCTACTTAATTTTGTTTCTTATTTTATCTCCTTTTTTGATGTTTTCCACCATTACCAATATTACCATTACCAATATTATTTTCACATACCCCAACTCCTCTGCCATGTACTTCTAGTGGTACATGTATCACAGGTTGGGAACTGCTGATCTAAGTAATCATCCAATTCTGGTTAGATTACACTTTTAAAACATTTATATTGTAATAAAAATAATTATTTTTAAAAACTTGAAAGCCAATTGATTTATTTTTAATCAAATGTTTATTTCATTTAATATTGATTTAAAACAATATGTTAAATTTTATTGAATCATGTTCATTGATTTTTATTATATGAATTACAAATATATTATAGAAATAATTATCATCAAATTTTCTATATACAGTGGACTCCAACTTACGAACTATTTAGTTGGTCCCAAAAAGTTCCTAATGTTAATTAATGCCATTCCAATTTACAAACTTTCGATTTTACAAACTTTTTTGGGGAGTCGGTATGAGTTCGTAAAATGCAGAGTCCACTGTAATAGTTTTATACAGGAAAACCTGTGCTAGGTGGCCACCAAACACAGGTTGGCCACCATACACTGTTAGCGACAAATTTTTTTATTAAAAATCAAAGTTTATGGCACAGTTTCATGTTGCTAATTAAATCCAAGGAAAGAAATCACTAACTGATGTCTGCTTTCGGGATTTTTTCACTTTAGAATGCTCAGCTAATAGGATATCTAGAGCCTATCTGGCATTTCTGATCAAAACATGATTTGCTGGCCACCTAGTAGATGTTGCACACAAGATATAGAAATTAAATATCATTGGCCATAGCCATAAAACACAGGTGGCCATTTTACACAGTTTAAAAATCCCGCAATAAGTTTGGGCGGATATTAAGATGGCAACAGCTTGCGAGTTGGCCAGCTAGCTCAGGTGGCCACCAGCACAGGTTTTCCTGTATAAGGTTTAAATAACAATAAAAATAAATAATAATTAATTACAGTTTATTCTAAAAATATTAACTAGGGCTAAAGTTTAAAAATTCCTGCTTTTTATTATTGTGAGGTCCCGGTGGACCCACATTTTGTCTATAATTAAAATATTTTATATTTGTAAAATGATCAATTTGAAGATTAGAACGATCCAAATTGAAATTAAAATTTAATAATTAATAATTATTTTGCCACATTTGGCAATATTTTTACAAGGGGAAATAGAGTCAGAAAGTTAGTCCTAACAAAGGATGTAAAAATAGATAAAAATCTCTCTCTTTCTTGCAAGTTCCTGCTTACTGATTAATCACTAATTATTCACCGACTATAAAAGGGAGTAGCATCCGTTAGCAACGAAAAGAGTTGAAATAAGTTCCTGGTCCTTGACAGACAGACGGGCCTGGTCAGCTGTGGTCAGCGCCGGGTCCCCGTCGGGTCCGCCCCGCCCGGGGGACCGACGAGGGACAGTAACCTCAAATAAGGACTGAGGGGACAATTTGGATATTGAAATAGTACTCCGGGAGGAAACATCTGAGATATCGGCACCTCTTCCCGTTAATCTGACGGACGAAGACTCTCCATGTATCCTGACTAAGGAAGTTACATCCTCAATATAAATGATGCTTCTGTCATCTGTCTGCCAAACCCAACTTACGATGACTTCCGAAGACAGCAAAGTTCATCTTATAGTTCAAAGACTCTATTTTCCTCAGGAAGTAGCAAACATATTTGATGTTATTTTCAGTTAGGTTCGTTTAGCCATTTTCAGATCGTTTGAATCTTGTTGATCCTTTTTATCCTTCATCATTATTATTTGTAAGGTTATATTATATTTTATTTGTTTAAATAAACGCTTTATTTTTACTTGTTAAATAAGAGTTGGTCATTTTTCCGAACCTGGAGCTCCGTGCCTCTTACTCACGCGATAGTTCTAAATTCACTTATTAAATTTCGGCCTCGCTGATTTTCGATTACAGCGCTACCTTGCAGGATCCTCACATTATTATTTCACACAGATATCAGCTTTTATAATAGATGAGAGGTAAGATAGGTAAGATAGTTTTAAGATAGGTTTTTTATTATAAAACGTTTTCAGTCTTTCTAAGAGATCTGCTTTAGTACACACACTTTTTTAAAACAAGCATTTTAGAACATAATAATAGAATGCATATATATTCAAGATTTTAGAACTATTTTAAAAAAGTACTAAAACTTAAAAATTTTTAAATGCATTTATTTTTAAAAAAAAAAACTTTTTTAAAAAAACTAAATGCATTATAAACTTTTGAATATACATGCATTCTAATATTTTAAATATACATGCATTCTAAAGTGTTCATTTTAAAAAAGTGTATATACTGAAGCAGGTTTTTTAGAAAGACCAAAAACATTTTACAATAAAAAAAAACCTATCCTATAATAAGAGCTGATGTCTGTCTGAAATATTCACTAGGGATCATTTGATTAGAAATTAAATACATTTTAAGCATTTAGTTATATATATTTATCATGCTTAAAATATCTCTAACATTTTCAGATTCATATTTAAATACTGAAAATTTAAGAAAAACAATTTGTAACTTTTGTCATTTAGTATATATGCAATTGTTTAAATTGCATTATAAATTAAATATTAAATTTAATTAAACTTACGTCATACTAGGTAAGTGCCTCATGACAACATCCAAAGACTGTAAGGTATCAATGGGTATAGTTCTTGATCGGCCTTCTAAAGCTTCTTCCAAAGAATATAAACTAACTTCTGCTAGCCATTTAATGGCAACCCTAAACACTCTGTCTTTACCTTCACCAGGTAATGTAACTTCTAACTCTACCTAATAAAAATGTAGTATTTTTGTGAGAAATATTTAATATTAAATTTATTAAATTTTACACATTCAAAAATATTTAATGTTGATTTATCTTTAGAATATAACTTTAAATAAATAGAAATTAATTGCATGTTTCCATTCAAAGTTAATATATTTAATATTTACTCTTAAAATAATATAAGATTAAATACCAGTTATGAAAATTTGTTCTATTATTATATAATATTAACCTAATACACCAAATCTATCATATCATTCTATATAATAACATTTTATGCATAAAGTGATACTTTGAGATGAATGAATTTACAGAAATATTTATTTTTTATTTCTGTTTCAGAACCAGTTATTAGGCTACTTTATAAATATAAAATCCTAATCTGTTTATTTCATTAATTTAATTGAATGCAATTGATCAAAATAAAGTAAATCAATAACAATTATAAATATTTAAAATAATATTAAAAAAATATTACAATAAATAAAGTCAATGGCGTGTATAGTTGTGTATCTCAATAAATGACAATGTACAGTCGGTTGCATAAAGTTTTGTACCTAAGCAGAAGGTGTTCGGCTTCCTTCCAATAGTTCAAAGCGATGTGATTCAGTTCAGGCAAATCATTCGAACTCTTAAGTATCGGATGATTCCATTAACTGTTGTCGTAGCAATGGGGGTGGGAGACGATTCCATTAACTGTTGTCGTAGCAACGGGGGTGGGTAATTTTAATAAATCATTCGAACTCTCCGAGTATCGGATGATTCCATTAACTGTTGTCATAGCAACGGGGGTGGGAATTTTAATGAACGTGAGAGTATCGGATGATTCCATTAATTGTTGTCGTAGCAACGGGGGTGGGTAATTTTAATTGCACGTGTTAATTTTTGTCTACAAGATGACTTTGGATGTTCTGTAGGGAATTTCTGTTTTATTAATAATAAACTAATCTATTTTGTTATTAATGAAACAAAAATGGTGCATATTAATATACATCAATGTTTTATAACTTTGAATGAATAGTATGATAGTATTAAAGTACCAATATACTTTAGCAGCGTCAATAGTATACAATATAATTATACATATGCATATAAAGAACATAAACAATATGCTGCTATTATTTATAAATAAGAATTATGATAATATATACTGTATATGTATTTTTATATGTTTCTGTGCTCTAAATACATATATAAATATAATTAAAATTTTAAACTACTTAATTTTATTCTAATATTAAAAATTTATCATATAAATATATTATGTAAGCATATGTCTGTCTTAAATATATATATATAATAAATACAGTAAACAACTGTAAAAACATTATTTAAAAAATATTTTAAGAGGGGGAAAAAACCTTCACTTGACATATTTTACAACATATTGTTAATTAAGGGCACCTGCTGTTGACAACTCAGTTATATGTTATTTAAAAATGAAATATTATTATTTTAATATAATTATCATCTTATTTATACCAACTTACTGATTAAAATATAGATAGAGATAAACAGTGGCTATCAGAAAAGGGGCAAGAGGGGTGCCTGCCTTGGGCCTCACGATTTTAGGGGCCTCGATTCATAACTTTAATATGTTAAAAAATATATATTTGTATATTTTTATACTGTTCGAGCTTCAGTGTTTGTCAAAATTCGAAGTTCTTTATCAATGTTTTTGCTTTTCTTGTATACTGTATATTTGTCAATTTTTTTTTTTTTTTTTTTAAGGCCTCAAAAATGTTAGTTGCCTCGGGTCTCGCATTTTATCTGAAAGTCCCTGGTGATAAATTTATTCGATTTTATTAATTTTTGTTTGATTGCGATTTAAATCATGATCGATCCCCGATATTTTAAAGAGTAAACATATTTTTTTTTTTTTTAAATACTAGTAAAATGTTTCCTATAGATTAGTATTAGTTAAAAAAATAATCATTTGATATTTTTCTCACAAGTCAGTTCATAAATATTCAAAAACGTTGCGAGTTCCTATTGACGTCATGTGGGCCTATTTATCGCTAGGAAAAAAACAAAAAAAAAAAAAAAAGGATTAAATCGGAAATAAAATTTAGAATATATGCTCTTTTATTTACATTTTTTAGAATTTTTTTAAATGTAGACCGGATTTTCATCAGGTGATTAATTTAAAACGATTATTATTACTATTATTTTAAAATTTTTTGGATATTCAGTTATAATTTGCGAAGAGAATCTTTACTAATCTAGTAGTGTAATAATTGATAATCGGTTTAATCGAATGGATATCGTTCGATTCGAATAATAGTCAGCGCAATAATTTTATGCCCGAGGCTGTGTTGTGGCAGTAATTTATCATCCACTTTTTCACGTTTATAATTGCTGTGGAATCTGGTTTATCCGACATTTTGTTTTTAGTCCAGGAAAGTGAAGAATACGCAGAAAAATTGCGTGTTAGAAACTTTATACTGTATGCGTAAAAATGCTATGATATTTTATAAGATGAGAATTATGATAAATATTTAATATTACGAAATGAATTAAACAGATGGTGATTATTTCGTCATTCTCTGTTGCCATTGACGAATTTTTCCATCTGGAAAAATTCACAAACTCTGTTAAAAATCGTGCCTCAAATAATATCAAAATTATTTTTAAAGGTTTTCAGATCAGTTTGTTTCCGAAAAAAATGAATTCGGATGTTCAGGATACAAGTAACATATTATTTTACTATTATTTATTATAATTGTAGAAATGCTAATTTTATTAATAAATAAATACTGCATTTATAATCTACAGCAGGGATGGCCAACAGGTCAATCGCGGGACGATTTGTAGTCGATCTTCGTAAGTTATTGGATGACTCTCTTATTGCATAGTGCCTTCTCTAGACAACTAAAGGCAAAATTTCGCTTTATTGCTGAGTATGGCCCAAAACTGCTCTGCCGGTAGCGTCAGAGCATTTAGACAAAATTCTAAATTTGCTGACGATGCCAACATGGCACCTATGAATTGATAGTTGTGAGTTGAAGTGAAACATTGTGAGTGAGATTTATGAGTAAACTGCTCTGCCGGTAGCGTCAGAGCATTTAGACAAAATTCTAAATTTGCTGACGATGCCAACATGGCGCCTATGAATTGATAGTTGTGAGTTGAAGTGAAACATTGTGAGTGAGATTTATGAGTAAAGTAAAAGGAAAAACCGTCGCCGCTGGCGGATATCTGGTATTGGGATATGTGGTTTTGGCTCCTATATCTACTCTCACCATCAAATGAAGAATTTCGAAGGTAGATCGCGAACTCATTGTTAACATATAAAGTTGATCTTAATGACAAACAAGTTGGCTACCCTGATCTATATAGTAAAAGTAAAAAAAAATCCGGACTATTCGGGATTTGGTCGGTCTGGATTTTTGGACTCTCGGGCAGTACTTTTAAAATTCTAATTTAAAGAAGAATAAAAAAGTGAACAAGCAAATTTTGTTGACTGATTGAATGATAAATACAGAATGCTTCATTTATCAAAATGAATATATTTATTTATTCATTTTCGCGACATCTGTTGCACTGCTTGTTAATGTGCACTAGTTCACACACACAAACACAGACACTCAAACATAGACACAAACACACACAAACGAACACAAGCACACAAACAAACACACACACAAATACATATATACACACATAAAGCTCTTTAAAAGTTTGTTTTCTTGGCTGGTCCGGATTTTTGGATCTTCACTATATATTGAAGATGAAGTTACTCTTCGTTTTTAATTATATTTTCAATATACTAAAATATAAATTTCTTTTTAATTCCCGATTCTTAAGAAACTTTCAATTCTTTATAACAAAAAAACAGTTTGTTATTTTTGTATTTTCTTGAAATGATTAAAAGTACTGTAAATGTAGGAAAATATTTATGGAATTTTACTAAATTAGTTTATTGTTTAAGTTAATCTACCATTTGAAATAAATTAATTCATAAACAGGCCATTTTGCTTCAAAAATGGATGAATTAATACAGTATTTTATAAGTTAAATCAAAGAAACAGAGTACATTATTACTGTATACTGTGTTAAGATAAGAATATCATTCAATGACGTAACAGTAGCTCAGCAATACTCGTAACAGTAGCTCAGCAATACTCATAACAGTAGGGGATCTAACAACTTGAAGGGGACTTTTGACGTTATAGTATTATCGAGAGAGAAAATTTCTGGACTGGATGCTGGAAAGTATGCCACTGACACCATTATATAAAATTTTCATCTTTAATCAAAATGATGAGCCGTGTTTTTTTTTGCATTTAAAAATTAATATTTATTTATTTTTTTCAAGTTAATATTCATTTTGAAATTTTGACTTGATTAGGCATACAATGAGGTTAACAAAAGTTAATTATAAATATGAATGTTTTAAAATTGTAGAATTGCTTCATTCGACCTAAAAGATTTGCTCTTCTTCTATTTGGTGACATTTTTTTTATGACACAAAGAATATAACTACAATAGACTAAAATATAGTATTATTTTTAGTTATTTTGTTCTACAAACCTGTAAAATATTTACTTTTACATACATAATCATTCAAAAAACGAAGAAATTATATGTGAGTCAGCAAGAATAAGAAAATATTAAGAAATATAAATTTAAATATGCCATTCATTAAAACATCGATTTACGCAATTTTAATTTTTATCAAAAATGCATTAGAGATTCGATCGAAAATTTATTATTATTTTTTGTTTCTTTTGCATATTTTAATTTGAAATAAAATTGCTGTTTCAGGTAAGTTTCTTCTTTGACTGTCGCGGCGACGCGCGCACATATTAAATACGCGCGGCTCCGCGACAGTCAAAGTAGAAACTTAGCAAATATTAAAGTCGATGTTAATATGCATTTACATCTACTTTAACGAGCACAATAAAAGTGATAGGCGTTAAGGCGCGCTATAACGCGACTTATTGTTCGTAGACGCGTCGCACCAAGATCAGACGCGAACTTTTAACTTACAAGTAAGT
>AYEL01062038.1:0-54839 GCA_000484575.1 Olivierus martensii
AAAAAACACAATTTGAGATATAATCATATGAAGAATTTTCTACAAACTGACATTCCAAATATGCCCAGGACATATCCGGTTGCTCTAAGTCAAAATAAGTTTCAAGTGATTATATTCGAATTGTGGACAATAATATAATCGATAGTCTACTATATCTAACTTGGTGTTACAATAAACACAAAATGTATGATTTGAAAGTTTGTATTTAGCCAGATAGGTATTAAAAATTTCATGCACAGTAAGGATTTGACCTAGAGAAAAATTTACTTGAGTTAAAGAATGAAAACCCATTGGAAAAATATTTTGTAACTATTTCTTTTGTTGAAGTCAACTATTATTAGATAATAATATATAGTAGTTATATTTACATATCAAATTCAAATTTAAAAATTTTTAAACTTTGAAATAAATTGAATATTTAAGCTGAGTTGATTTACAAGTTTCTTAATAATACAAGTAAATAAATCTTTACCTGATTTACGTTTAGAATTTTTTTCTTTTAAGATTTGAAATAATATCAATAAATATTAACACAAATATTCAATCATAATATATTTTTTAATTATATTTAATGGAACATTTTAAATTAAGAAAAATATTCATTTGGAATATAAAATTGAGATCGATTTATAAATGATAATGAATATTAATTTAACAATCTTTATAATTTTACTTGGTATGTTTTAACATGGGCTAATGAATTTGTGATGATTTTGTGTTTATCGTCAATTTGCTATAAATTTAATGCATTAAAATAAAATGATTACCGGAATTTTATTTAATTGTGAATTTGAGATTTATTAAAATTACAGAAATATCTATTTTTAGGATGATACAAACTAGTTTTCTACTTAGGATCAGTTTACAGGCAATTTTAACTAGTATGTGATTGTTCTTGCAAGCAGGGCAATTGAAAAGATGTTTCGATATTCTAAATAAATTAGAAAGATATATATGTCAGAATCCTTTATAATGCGTTAAATTTATAGCAAATTCAGATAAACACAAAATCATTATCCAGTCAAAGTAGAAACTTAACAAATATTAAAGTCGATGTTAATATGCATTTACATCTACTTTAACGAGCACAATAAAAGTGATAGGCGTTAAGGCGCGCTATAACGCGACTTATTGTTCGTAGACGCGTCGCACCAAGATCAGACGCGAACTTTTAACTTACAAGTAAGTTAAAAATGATCTAGAATAAATTCCTACATTAATAAACTTTATTTTATTTTAATTTTTATTTTTTATATAAAATAATAAAAACATTTGTTACGCTAACAGCATTAGATACAACAGCTCTGTAAACAATTCACAGTTAATCTGTGTTGCAGTTATTTAGCTTGACATAGAATGATAGCGACTACAAAATCAGATTATGCGTTATTAATATTTATTGGAAAACTGACCGACCATGGAATTATTAATCTTTTTGCTTTCAAAATTAATAGAATTTTTTATCTAGGCGTTTTCGATTTTTCTGTGAATATTAATAAGTAATTAATTAAATAATATGTGGCACAAACAATAAATTTAGAGAAAAGGATAACAGGGAGAAAACAGTCTTCAAGCGGATTATATATTTAAATATCTGATTAATTATTTTCTCTATTTGTTAAGAACATAAATATAGAAAAAATTAGCTAAAGCTAACTAAAAATGCTACTAAATATATGTAGTATCAATCGATAACATGCTAATGATAGCTTGAGGACGGACTACTATTTAAATGTTTATTAATAGTATAATTTAAGTGTTTTGATGCAGAATTAAAGTGAAAACATGCCAAATTTTTTCCTCTAAATATTCTGAATTAGGCTAAAGAAATAATTATTCTTCACGCAACTCAAAAATCTTGGAAAAGATGGCATTCTAGTTAGTTATCAATCACTTTACTTGTTAGCAATTTAAGATTATAGTCTATAAATCATGATGCTCTATCAGAATAATTTACTTCGTATACAATAATAGAATTTTAAAGTTACCAGGCCTGAATTTATGTGAAAATTGTACTCGTAAATAATTTAATCACGAATGTTGACAATGATTTATTTATCGTATAATTCAGAGTACTGAGCGTTATTAATATAGACTATAATATCATTTTTAACGTTTTATAAGATGCACAGATGTCTAATCGATTTTATCTCAAAGATTCCTAGAGAAAAATAAATCTGTGATATTTTTATGAATTTTTTCCGTGATTTTGTCGTTATAATATTATGCCTAGGTTAATAAAAATGAGTTGATAGTATGCTAGAGATATAATATGATTTTCTTAGCCTTCAAAACTGTAAAAATTATATGCGTAAAATTAATAATTCAGTCTTGTTGTTATTCTTTTTTTGTTTTTGGTCAAAAATATTTTATACCGAAAAGTTAAATCTCTAACATTTATTATAAATGTATGAAATTTTATATTTATATTCGTTCATAAATTTCTAGATTCGGAAAAAAAAGTATAAAAACACAATACGATGCTTTAACATTTTTGAGAATTTATGAATATAAGACTTTGAAAGATGTATTTTTATATATTTTTGTTCACATAATACTTAGGGCATGCTAATAAAATGGAGATTTACAGATTGTTGCATGAAGACAGTTTCGTGTTTCCTTCACTTTAAATTTGTTTTATTTAAGAAAATAATTAAAAAAATTCACTTTATTATTGTTTCTATATGTTAAAAAATATATTATACAAACAATTTACAAACAAATTCAATATAAAATTAAATAATATTCGTAAAATTATTGAAATTATAATCGTCAATCAGATTAAATTATCAAAATATGTGAATAAACCATCATCTATCCAGTTTTACAAATAAAAATGAATTTTGTCGATAATTTTTATTTAAAATATTCAAAATTAATTTTTCTTACAGTAGGCCCTATGTAGAAATATAGTTATCTAAGTATAGTAGTTAAAAATATTGGTCGTCAGGAGACAAAGGGGGTCACACACGACTATAAGGCTCTCATTTAATTTTTTCTAAAAATTTTTAAACCACTTACTAAGGCAAGTTGATACCCTGGCCACTTTGCCAGTGGTAGTTAGACAGTCATATAGAAATATTAAAGTTCATAGAGGGTTTTTCAGAACTTTGTTATGATGGAGTTATAAATTGAATAAATATTTTCCAAAATAAAAAAATTGTTACAATTGCATTATATATTATCTGTGTATATAATAAATTCCAAACGGTTAGGAGTTAATAAAAAATATAACAATTTATAAAAATCAAAGAAATAAACGATTTTATCTTGTTTATGTATATTTATGATATTTGGTTTATTAATAAAAACTGTATCATCAAAGTCGCTTCAATGGTTCGATTTCTTCATTGAATTTCGTAAAAAAGCGATTAAATAATTCAAAAGTTATCAGAATGGTTCATAAGTTATCAGGATACCTCAGAAGTTTTGAATGCCCGACATTTTTAAATGGTTGAGGATATTAGGTGAATTGATGACACATTAATGGCATGACTTTCTTACTAAATTTCCTCGAAATATTTAAATTAATTCACAAAAGGATGTTAAGAGAGTAACTGTATTTTAGAAAATTAAATGGCCACCATTTTTAAATGATTAAAAGGCTATCAAGGTTGCCTTTGATAACAAAACATTCCACCAAATTTCAATAAAAGTTCTGTTAATTTATTTAGAGTTATGGGTGATGATTAGATCCTTCTTTTGGAAAGTAGACAAAAATAGAAGCTGCATATTTTAAAGACTGTTTTAATTTTTACATTTACATTTCTTTTTTTTTTACGATTCAGATTAAGAAAAAGTAATCTGGAAATGTGTTTTAAAGGAATTCCGAAAAGGCGATTAAATTGATTTATAAATAAAATTTTCTTGTTCAGACTTTAATCTACATTCTTTCAGTCAATATATCAGGTGATTCCAAAAGTAATGTCGTGTATTTTTAGCATTAAGTTTCGAAAGGATATAAAAGATCCATTTAAATCCTCCATTTGAATCAATAACATATTTCCAACGTTGTGAAAGCTTAATTGTATTCATAAAGCTTTAAAAATTCACGTTTGGACAAGTTGAGACACGTTTGAACAAGTACCACATTACTTTTGGGATGATCTGATGTCTTATTCTTTAATGAATGGTAGCTGCAAACGTCAATCCTAGTCGATGAACTTTTTGCATTAGCCTGTCTTTTATACAGAATAAATGGTTTCAATTAAAGATTAAAATAAATCAAGGTTTTATTAGAAGAAATAAAATTTCTATTAAGACCTTGATTAAACACGAAAATGTCGAAAAAAAAAAACCTGATCTTTATTCATATTTCTTAATAATACTATTGCATATGCAGAATTTTACAACATCGAATAAATATTTAATCACAGTAAAACAACGTAATTTACATGTGGCATAAATTAAACATAAGTTGCAGAAGTCAATAATCTAAATAAACTCGCATTATGTGTGCAATAATCACTAGAAACGAACAGGGATTTGTTTATGTTATGACTAAGATATATGGCGCCAAACATAAAATTAAATTTATACAATTAGTTTCAGCTTATTAAGTCTCCAATTATCAAAATATATTTTATCAAATTATGGTCTTAATTTTGCTATTTTGTTTTATCGGGTACTGATAGCATCGTATACTTTAATAGACTACTAGAAAGTTTCTTGTTTTTATCATTTGCATACACTATTGTAAGGCATTAATAGATTTAGGTCTAGGCCAAAACAATTTAAAACAAAGTAACATGCAGTTTTTTTCATTTGTGTACAGTGTATTAGCTACAGCATAACTACCATAATTTAATTCGGAATAGGAACCTTAATATAAATCCACAACCTCCAAGTTGCTATAACCTGATACGACCTGTATACCCATGTATACTGACAATAGCATCGGAAGGCAGTATTGAGTCTATAAGAGAGTATAGTAATCCTATAGTAATAAGATTACTATAGGATCCCATAGACTTAAATACTGCCTTTCCGATGCTGTCGTCTAACAATTTGCTTTATTTGGCTTAAAGTAGCTAAAATATTACTTCTTTAAAGGCAGAAATTGGTTCATAATGTCGATATTAAAATTACTGGGCTAATTTTTCTCCATTTATTAGAAAAATGGTCGTTGTTTAACTGGTAGAAGTTAATGTTCATTTTGTCACATTTTCTTCAAGAATCTACGTATTTTATAATAACAAACCAACCTATGGAACTTAAATTAGATTTTAAATTATTATATATATATAACAGTGGCTATCAAAGAGGGGGACAAGGGGGGCAGCTGCATGCCTCATGATTTTAAGGGCCTCAATTTATAACTCAATATGTTAAAACAGAGGTTCTTAACTGGGTGTATGGGAACCAAATGCTAGAGGTACGGAACTCGATCTTTAAAGTACAATAAATTCAACCTGTCGACATATTTGGAAGTCATACTGGCAACTAATATAAGGAATGGTGATGATTATTTCAACAGTCAAGTGAAAGGGATATGGGACCATTGGACAATCCATTGGGGGTCTGGGATCATAAAAAGATTAAGAATCTCTGTGTTAAAAGAATATATTTGTATATTTTTATACTGTTCCAGCTTCAATGTTTGTCAAAATTTGAAGTTCTTTATCAATGTTTTCGCTTTTCTTGTACACTTATCACTGTATATTTGTCAATTTTTTTTGAAGATCCTCAAAAGTATTAGTTGCTCTAAGCCTCGCATTTTCTCTGAAAGTCCCTTTATATATATATATAAGCATAACAGCAAACAATAAAAATGCATGGTTTGGCTTAAACCTTTTATATTAAAATAATAATAAAAAATGCTGTTAAAATAAGCGTGATATAGATAGACTAATATGAATTGGTTTCACGTTTTTCCAGTAATTTTATCATTCTATTTATATTATGTCTCGTAATATTTTCAATTTATTACTCGCCAGATATGTATATGCACTTACTTTTAATAATACGTATGAGACTACACTGTTTACAGAGGTAAGATACGAATACAATATAATTTTATGAGCAGCAATTTAAAGTTCAAGGTTATGAAATAAGCAAAAAATAAAAAATTTAATAACAAAATTATAAGATTTTAATCAAAATGGCAATAAAAAAAAAGTTTAAAGTGCGAACATTTTGATATTAAATTAATAAGAGGATAAACAAACATCGCACGCAGTCTTTTATTTTAACGTGGGTTGGGACGGTTTTATGGACGATTTAACATGTCTACACGATACTAAAAGTTGAGTGAACTTTTATATTTAATCAATCCATAAAATTTCCATGGATCCCGAGGAAACTATCTGAATTATGTTTTTTTCTTTCCCCAGATACCAAATAATAGCACGCCGGGGAATCTTCCCTACTTCGATTCGTATATTGAAGAAATCCGGATATATCTGATTGATACCATTCGCCTTCTAAAAACTAATCTGTTTAATTTAATAATGCTAATGCAATACTCTGTTGGGTATAAAGTGATACGTAATAAGGTAATTAGGGTACCATTTAAAAATGGAGAATTATAATTAATACAGCTATATAATATAAAAAAAAATATAAAATAAATTTTTTTTTATAATATATTTTATAAAAAATTATAAAAAAAAAATATATAAAAAAAAAAATATATATATATACAGAAATGTATCACTTTAGAATAATAATAATAATATATTTAAAATTAATAAAATGCTAAATTTAAAACGAAAAAAAAATTTATCATGTTCGATTTTTCATCTACATCGATCATATTACGTAACATGACAAAGTTGCCAACTTTACTCAATAGAGGGCATTATTCTAAGGAAGTAGAAGTTGTTTTTCGTCTGCCGTAGAGTTTCGCTTCACACGTTGCAATAAAAAAATATTGCAACAGAAATGTTATTGAATAAATAAAACCGCGTAAAATAGAAGAAAATACTGAATTTCGTATAACAGATTTGTTACAAGTGGATAAAAAATATATATATACGAATGGATTCCTTTTTTTTATATAATAAAAATCACCGTAAAGTGATTGTGATGCCGTAAAGGAGGAAGATCTGAGACTTATCGCAATCGTAAATATTACGATTAAAAAGTAAGTTTAGATTATTAAAATTAAGTTATCGTGGAATGTATTTTTGCTTTATAGAAATAAATTACAGCGTGGTGTTATAAAATCTGGTGTTCCACTTCGTTTGCTAAGGGGTTACAAAAAAAAAAAAAATTCAGATTTCAGTTAAAATGGATCTTATAATCATTTAAACTTTAGAATAGATTAGATCATAATACCTGATTAGTAGATATTTAGTATCGGTATTTAAATCATACATAATAAGATAGAGAAAAACAGAAATTTATTGTCATATTACATACAAGAAAAGAAGTAACTGTACTTTTCATAACATTCCTTCTATAGATTTTATAAAGCGAATAATATTTGAAATAATTTCAAAGGTAATTAGAAACACTTTAAGTTTAAAAATTAATTAAGTTTTTTTTTTTTTTAAAGTCTAACTTTAGTAGATTTATATAAAAAAAAATATTGTATATGTAATAATTTTTTTATTGGTAATGCATCAGAATAAATATTAAAACATAAATATAGTATTAGCTAAAGAATTGTCGGTATACCGAATTATTTTACTTCATTGAAAGTATTTTACGAATAAATATAATTTTTAATATTAAAAGAAGAAAAACTGTTATAATTTTAATGTACAGTATTCAGTACATTATTGTAAATAAATTTAAAAAAATATAATTTTTTGAAAAAAATGGAAAATAAAATTTTAAATTTCAATAATTTAAAATTAATTTTAGTGTAATAATCAAAAATAAGACATTTTGAATTTTATTGTACATATATAATCAGTATATATCATAGCATGTACACCTAATTAGTTTAATTGATTTATTGTTTTTTGCTAATTGATCTTTAGCTAATTGATTTTATTAAATAATGAAATGTTTTATTATTTATAATAGGCTATTTTGCATTTAATTTGTTATTTTTGTTCTTTTGTTAAAACTATGTTAAGAGCAACAGAATTTTAATTAATTTAATACTTTCTAGTCAGATCATTTTACCATCATGATAATATAGGCCTAGGTTATGTTCTAATATGCTGTTTATTTACTGTCTATGATAACTGTATTACATGCATCTACGTTGTTTAATTTGTTATTTATTGAATACTGATTCATATAATTATTGCTAGCTATTTGATTATAAATTTAGATAGCAAATTGATGCCTTAAACAGGAATAATCTGAGTAGGGTCCTGTTCTGACAAAAATGCTAGTAATTTTATTTGAATAAAGCAAGTTACATTTAAAAAGATTTTTATTATTTCAAGTTTGAGAGCAATTAGATGTAAATTTTCAGTACTTCATATAATAGACTGTTCTTTATCCAAAAAGTCACAATTTGAACATTTTATATTTTACTTGATAGAAATTTATTATAAATTTAAAAATTTTAATTAAAAAATATTTAGAATCTCTTTAAAATTAAACAGATATAGAAAAATTATAAACAATAATATAATTACTTTTACTATATTAAACAATAATTATTTGTAATGATTTTATATGGGCATAAGATTATAATTAGAAATGGTAAACAGAAATATCTATTAGTAAATTCCATCAACAGTATTTTTAACCATAATTATTTTCTAAAATAATTAATTTATCTAAACATTTTATTTTATGATATATTAAAATCAAAAATAAAATTTTAATTTTCATCTATTTTTCAATGTCAACATAATTATTATAAGAAAATTTCAACTTATATTTTTTGTATTTGAGGTATCCAAGTCTGTTTAGAGACTTATATATGTTTTTAAATATAATATAGAAATAAATAACAATACTGGTTTAAAAATCATTCTGCATACATTTTATATATTAATTTTGTTATTAACTAGAGTGAAGAAAATAAAAGTTTCAAATGTAATTTAAAACTATAATTATGTCTGAGAATAAATTAAGAATTTTTAGGTAATTTGAAATTTTAAAATTATTCTGTTTAAAACTGCATCTTTGTAATTGATATCTTTTCAAATGTATTTCAGTATATATATTTATTAAGATAAAAGTAAAAACGAATTTTATAAAATTTCAAGATCTAAAATTTTCTCAGAATAAGTGCAACATAAACTTATTTGCTAAGTGCAGTGCTTTCTGTCTGCATCCCCCTTTTTTCATAAAAAATTGGTATGCCCCTCATTTTTCATAGCAGTCTAATTTTATGCATACTTTCTACTTACAATTTAATACTACAAAATAATATACCATATTTGTATAAATAGTTTTATACATAAAAAGATATATTTATTAATGTAATAATTTTTAATAAAATTAAACAAATCTTACAAAAAACGAAAAATAGAATACACACTTAATACAACATAATATTTAATGCAATGGATGGGCTTGTTTTTTGGCACAAATTCTCTCAAATCAGGGTTCATCAAAGATATTGCTACTCACAATTCATTTTCAATCACTAAACAAGATTGATATTTTGTCTTTAAAACAACTACAGCAGAAAGTTTTTGAGTACATGGATATATGTATATATAATTCTTCTGCTGATTAATTTTTTTGACAACAATTTGAATTTATTTTTTTTGTCACAAAAATGTTTTTGTTAATTCTTTTGTGCCTCCCTTGGAATAGACTAGTGCCCTGCAGTTTGGAAAACATTGGCTTAGTATATATGAGCATATGTTGTTCTTGATTCACTAACACCAAAACCATGAAATTTTATTATTTTTTATATTTCTATCTTTTTCATCATTGAATTATGTGCACAATAGACCATTGATGGTCACAGTGCTTGGGCTGTATAGGCTCCTCCTTTTACATCTATCTATCTATCATTGAATTATTCTACAAAATTTTCATCAGAATGTAGATGAATTGAATTTTCATATTTCAAGCCCAAAGAATTCTATTCATGATACATAGCTAACCAAAAATATTTTTAAATGAACAATATACTTTATTGAAAATTCTTATGAATTACTTATCGTTTATGTTATTATTATCTAGGCTGAACTACTAAATTACGATAAAAAATCAAATATTGAACAGTTTAACAACAGTTGATATCCAGAGTTCCATTGAATATCAGCTGTTGTAATAGTAGAAGTTTTATGGTAATTTCTTGAAAGATTAGAATAGTGTATTATAGCAGTGGTTCTCAACCAGTGGTACATGCACCATTCGTGTTACAAGAGACATGATTACTGATATATGTATAATCTTGATTTTCTATTTGTATACAAGACATATTTTTGTTGGTGGTACTAAAATTTTTGAAAATTGATTTTGGTGGTATGCATTTATGAAAAGGTTGAGAACTGCTGTATTATAGTTTCACAGGCAATGCTAATATTTTACATAGAATATAGTCAACTCATTATAGTCTTACATGACTAGTTAAGAAAGAAAATACTGTATACAAGATATTTATTTTATGAATTAAAATTTAAATGGCATTTTGATTTAGATTTAAAAAATTTCTTTTTACATTTATTTTAATCAAAAACATATAATAATTATTTAAAAATTCAAAAATTCAGTCTCATCTGAGATTAAATTTTTAAAAACTGTTTTATATTAATTTCAGTATAAGGTTGAAAAATTAGTAAATAATAATTTTTTGTATTTATATGTTGGAAAGTACTAGAAACAATCTTGATAGAGTAATATTAGCTATGTTCCTCTCTTTCAATTTCTTCTTATATATAGTTACCATTTCAGCTGTTTTTTCTTTAATCTTGTAATTCACATCTGCATAACTCTTGCATTTTTCTCATCTTATATCCTTATATCCAGTGCATAGCAACCTGTTCTTGGGGGTAAAGCTGAAGAACTTACTCCTTTAGCTACATCATTGTCAGGTTTTAACTGTTGTCTCCAAATTTCTAGCAGTATATACACATATAATTATATCTTATAAGTATATCCCATATAATTATATCTTATTTGTTTAACACAACATTTAGATGCTGTGTTAAACAAATAAGATGATAAGGGTACAAAAGGAGTGAGCTAGAACTTTATTTTATGTTTATATTTCTCCAGTTGTATATATGAAAAGTTATTTTTCATATAAAATTAATAATTTTGATGTCAATGGTAATTGGAATGTTTAAAAAGTATAATATAACACTTAGGAATGAATTATTTATGTTTATTATTTTTCTTTTAGGTATTTTTTTACAGTTGAGGACCTTGTATGATAAAAACATTTTGTAGTGTTTTGAAATTTGTAATTAAATTCTTACTTAATTGGCTTGTGATAGATATGTTTTAATGGTAGTAAACTTAGCTGAGACTGTTTATAGAAATTGTTGTATGAAATTATTAATAATAATATACTTTTTCGTAGAAAATATTATTTAGTAAGGAGCATCAACACATATAAACATATTATAAAAATACTGTACAAATATTCATCCTTCATGTGAAAATATATTATCTTAATGTTTATTTGAAAAATAGTCATGAGTTACTAAAATATTTTTGTTCATTATTAGTTGTATTTCACAGAACTATATCATGTGTGTTATTGAAAAAATTAAGAAGAATCATTTTATTCATTTAGAAATTTTTTGAACTTATAGTTTATAATGTTTTTTACAAGGTTACATATATCACTAAATTGGCATCACTAAGATTATTGCAAATATGATATGATACATGACACAAATAGGTTAATAGCATATAACACAATTCTATATTAAATTTAATACATGTACAAGAAAATAAATTTTAGAATTTTTTTATATCTTGTTTGGGTTGCACTATTTTCACTATTATTCAAGAGAGAAAATATAAAATTAGAATTTACAAGGTTTATGATAGTACTATTGCCACACAATGTAAAAAACTTCATATAAAAGAAAAAAGTTATTAGTAATCATGGAATATAAAAATTTTTGTGATGATAAAAAAATTATTAAAATACAAATAGTATCGAATTTTATGAATTAATTCATTTTTGGAATGCACTCATAAAGCAATTTACAAAGTGAGAATTTATTTCTCATAGACATAATATTAAAAACAGAAGTTCTGTTCTCAACAATGAAATGTGACCATAATATGAAGTATTATGTAAAGTATTCTATTAAGTAAAGATCAACAATACAATAGTTTATGATTAAGCAATGATTTATTTATATAAAGAAATGAAAACATATCCCTTAAAATCAAGAAAATTATAATAATAAATTATTTCTATCATATAAATATTAAAGAATTTTGTTTTCGTCATCATCATTGATAAATGAGCTTCTATACTGATGAACCATTGTCTTAGGTACAATCCAGAAATTATTTAAATGAGATGCCAGAGAAATGATGGCAACAAAAGATACATTAATTCTGCTTTTTGGTTTGTCATTTTTATTTTTCTTGTCTCATAGCAGACAATAATCTCTATTATAAACCCAATCATACTATATTGTATACCTATGTATGTGGTTTGAAATGTCTGTTTATGAATCAGAATAGTCTATTTTTAATGTTCATATTTTTGATTATTTTATACTTGAAAAAAGAACTCTTAAACCCTGGAGTTCATAAATCAAGAACTACCTTATATATAAATTTTACTTAAATGCAAACAAATACAAAATTGAAAATTCTCAATTTTTGAACATAATGCAAAACTTCTGGCAAATGATTGCAGATTTTTAGGAATATAAGAATCGCAATTTGAAAATCATTGTTATATAATATATATACAATCAAACCCTGATAAGCTGCCAACCTCGCTGACCATCAAGAAATTTGATGGAATGGATCTTCCATATGTTAATGGAATAGACAAATCCCGATAAGATACCATCTGCCATTCATTAATAGAAACATCTAAACAAATATTCCTTTTGGTATTGTATTTGTCCAGAGGCATGTAAAATGACTCACATCCCAAAGTTTATCAGTACTGTATATATATAGTATTAAAAGCTCTCTGGATTCATTTGTAACCAGCAGGAGGGAGAGATGGAATTAACAGTTAATCATGTATCTCTAAGCCTGGTTCACACCTAGATTGTAGAAAATTTAAGATAGTAAGAACCAGATTATTTCCATCATTTATTGCATACTGAGCAAATAAGGATACTGTACGGTAAGCTGTGTACATTGTTTTACAGAGAACTCAAAGTAGAGGATCAGAACAGCAGATGGACACATGTCTGAACGGTACATACAGGGCCGGATTTACCAATAGGCTGACTAGGTCGTGTCTTAGGGCCTCGTGATTCTAGGGGCCCCAAAACTGTCAATCAGTTTTCAACTTTTATAAACTTTTAATAAGAAAAAATGGGTTATTAAAGTGCTAGATAGAAAGTAAAATTTTAAAGGTTCCTTATATAAGTTATAAGAAGCCTTTAAAATTATACATAGCTGATTTGAATTTTTAGGGGCCCCAAAGAACCTTTAAAATTAGACATAGCTGATTTGAATTTTTAGGGGCCCCAAAGCTCTTTAAAATTAGACGTAGCTGATTTGAATTTTTAGGGGCCCCAAAGCCTTGCGCATCCTAGGGCCCCAAAATTGCAAATCTAGCTCTGGGTACATATATTATACTCTAAAATATACAGTTTTTTAGAAATGTTAAGTTTGATTGGTGAATATAAATGTTCTATATTTTATTAAATCTAATAAATTCGGAGTTCATTTTCATTTCTGTACTACACGTGTTTTCGATAAACTGCCAACTCCGATTAGCCACCAAAATTATCGCTAAACGGATGGTGTCGTCTTATCGGGGTTTGACTGTATTATGATATTATATTCCTTAATGACTCATTATAGGAATAGATAAAGTGGATAGTTGAAAATTTTCCAACCAAAATCAACTTTAATGAAATGTGTTATTTGCTTTATTAGAAATTTGTTATAAATAAATTTCTAATAAAGCAAATAATAAATTTGGGATATTATTCAGTGGGATAAATAAACTTGAAAGCATGCAGTAAATATTTGTTTCATGATTACAAGTTAACCTTGACTTATGATGGAGCTTATTTCTAGTCTTGAAGTCAAAAATTGAAAATGCCCTAAATTTTTGGATTTTCCACTACCACAATATTTAATATAATAAATTTAACAAACACAAAATTATATACGTAAATAAAACAGCACTAAATAGCAAGAATAAGTTTTTAATTGGTATAACGTTTTCGGGCAATAATTGCCCCTCTTCAGTACCATTCAATAAGCATAAAGTTTAAACGGAACATTCCAGAATCATTCAAACATTCTGGAATGTTCCGTTTAAACTTTATGCTTATTGGATGGTACTGAAGAGGGGCAATCATTGCCTGAAAATGTTATACCAATTAAAAACTTATTCTTGCTATTTAGTGCTGTTTTATTTACGTATTTAAGAATCTAAGAAAGTAGTTTACTTTATCACAAAATTATATGAAATAGACACAAAAAGAATGATGTCAAGACATCAGACCATTACATATGGTCTAATGTCCCATTGCATAATGATGCATATGAATGGTATTGTCCAGTCATGCAACTTATTGATTACATTACTGTTGTATGAGTGGTTATAGGTTGAGGATGATTTATATAAATAGATTAGAAATAATAATTTGAAGAGTTGCTTGGGCACCTGTTACTAGTTGAGGATATATCAGATATAAACAAGTTTTGTGATATTGAATAATTCAAGAATATCATAGAAACTAAAAAATATTTATCATGAGTCTCTTGGGGGCCAAACTGATTATTTCTGTTTTCTCAAATTTAATACCCAAGCACATGATTGCATTAATGATGCATTCTGATATTAAACTTGAAAAATTTATTGAAAGTAGAATTAAATAGTTTGATTTCTGAGAAGTTCATATATTGAAAATATTAAATGCTTGATATTATTTTACAAATGACTTTTATAATTTTAATGTTATTAGATTTTCATCTTTTTTATTTATCTTCAAGTAAATAAGTATTAATATAATATATAATACATTTTGAAAGTTAGCATTAAAGCTATGACTAAAAGTTGAGTGAACTTGCAGTATTAATAATGAAAATTAAAGTCAGAAATTTTATTTAAAGTTTATAATAATATGTTTTTTGTTTTGAATATTGTTTTATTTAAAAATATTTTTGCAGGCTTTAATAAGAAAATAAAATTTCAGCAATAAAACATTAATTTTTTATAATAATTTAAAAGTATTACATATTCTAATACAAAATTAGTTTTTAAATAAAAGTATGCATTTTATTATTTTAATAAATTCTGGCATTTAAAATAAATTTTCAGAAATAAATATTATAATTGTTTTTTTATATAATAATAAATGTGGCCAGAAAAGAAATGAAAATTGTTGCTTAGCAACATTTTACTTCTCTGCGTGTCAACAACAATCATATCACAATGTAGTTTGCTTTTACCCCTGCATGTATCAGTTTTGTTTAGCAATTGATTAAGTTTTAATTGAACTATATCTCTTTAAGTGAATTAGTGTTTTAAGCTTTTGGCAGAAAAATAAATTATCATAATTTAAAGTAAAAAATTCTTATTAAATTTTAGATTCAATGAAAACAGGAAATGAATCCTGGGTTTTCAATATGATCAGTAATCAACTGCATGGCAAACATCTATTTCTTCCTATTTAAAGAAAGCAAAAATGTCTCCTTCAAAGATGCTTGTTGCTATTTTGAATATCAAGGGATATTTATTATGATTTTGTCCCACCAAATTAGAAAGACAATTGGAAAAATCTACATTGAGATTTTTAAAAATAATTTCTTAAAAAATTTGAAAGACGGCTCAATTTATAGCTGGACATATAGATTTTGCATCACAATAATTTACCATGCAATTATTCTGTTATAATGAGTTTTTTTATTAAAATCAAGATCACAGCATTGGAGCATCTACCTTGTTTGGTAGATCTAGTACCATGCAACTTGTTTTTACTTTTCAAAAATTAAAATCTGCTTCAAAGAAAAAAAAATTATGAACTTAGCAGACATACACTGTAAAGCTTCAGAATACAATGCAGCATTTAAAGGAGATATCTTCTGAGTATATCATCTGCTCTTTTAAATCCTGAAAAATTTGAATGGAGTGCTGCATAAGCATAATTGAAAAGCAATTCATGAGGATAAACATTGAAATTACAATATTGTGTTTAAAATAATAAATGATAAAAGAAATATTTTTTGTTTCTTTGCAGCCCTAGCTTATATTTATCTATAACAATTTAATTGTTTGATTTAATGTTTATCTAATTTGTTAAATAAAATATTTGTTTTTCTCATAAGCACAAAATTAATTAGTGAATATTATCTTGAAATATTTAATTGTGCTGCACATCTTTATTCATGTAAGAAAGCAAATTTGGTGATTCCATTAAGTATAACTATTCTATTTCAGAAAGCCAAAACCTCTGAAAATAGCAAGGAAAAAATAAAAATTTTTTTCATCACTGCTTTTGTAATTTGTTTATATTTATTTAATTTGATTGATCTGTTTTGTTTAAATAATAATAAATTCTCTTTTAAATATATAGTTTTGATATATATATTTATAGTGAGTTAAAATTGATTTTAATATATAAAATTATCAGTTATTAATAAATGGAAACTGTATGTTTATTTGAATTAAATAATTGTAATAAACTCTAAAATTCAAATCATATTTTATTTTTACATTAATTTATTATTTACTGCTTTAGAAAAAAGAATCCATTATTAATTCTTAAATTGAAAGCCTTAAAGCAGTTTATTTTCTTTAAAAAGATTAAATATTTTTAAAAAGATTGCTTTTAATTTTATTATTTCTGCTCAGTGGATTTTAGTTATCTCTTTGATGATATAAAGATTGAATTATTAATCTACATTGATTAAATAAACAGTCAAGTTTGTCTTCATATATTTCCATTTGTATTAACAAATGCACTTATAATTGATAAACAATATCTGATAGTAAAACAAAAAAATTTGATTGAAAGTGATGCTATATTATTTTTTTTGACAATAATAAAATTTACTGAAGTATTTTAACATCATCGGTAATTTATTTCATAGTAAAATTTTTTATAGGATGTAAAATTGTTCCCCATATAAGATTTAATAGTTTAAATATACAATATTAGCTATATCTGCACATTGGTATATAGTATCGTTCTGTTTCATTCATGGAATGTCATTAGTATCCAGACTTTTGAACTTTTCTTTAAAGTTACAATTTTTAAATATGTTTTTGTTAAATAAAATAAATGTCATTATAAAAATATATATAAAATATCCATTTTTCATAAAAACATATTGCTAATACAAATTTTAAAACAAATATTAAAAATATATAAACTCATCATAAAATATGCAAAGCAAATTATATAATTATAATCTCAAATATGTGATAAAACCATTTTCAACAGGCTAAATATGAAAAAAAAAAAAAAAAATGGATATTCATATCATTATTGAGATGGATGCTTTCTAATAATGTCATTCTTTTTAAAATTATTAATTTAGCAACAGATTATAATATTGCAATAGATATTAATGTGCTGTAATAATATATATGATGTTTCTAAAGTAATAATACAACTGAGAATACTTTCTTAATGCAAAACAAGTCAAAATTATATAAGACAGTTTTCTTATTTGAGTTATAAGAAAAATGCTCCAAAGGTTTAAGATAAAAAATGGAGTAATATCATCAGACCATTTGCATTTATTTGTAGTAATATCTAAAGATAAAATTAAAAAATATATATATAAAAAAATGCTATACAATTTATCAGTTAAAAAGCTTATTTAATTTTAAAAATTATTTGCTGCTTCTATTGTTATTATGTTTAGAATTGGTAAACTACACAGATTACAGTCTTAGAAAATTTACTGTATAAATTGAGATCCAAGTATTATTTAAGCAAGAAAATTAAAAATCATTGAGTATATGTAATTTAAAATTATTGTGTGTGAATAAAGTTGAATTTATGATGTCAGTGTTGAGAGGGTATTTTATATTTCAGATTGTTTAAATTGGACAGTAAATCCAAAAATTAGTTCAAGACGGCAGAATTACTTTATTTGACAAATGTTTTCAACCCTCTTTTGGGGCCATCATCACGTCTAATACAAACTGTTACAAGATAAATGTAAATTTATAAAGTAGATTTTCTTACCTTCCCAACTTACACATGCATGGTGAAAAAACAGACATATGATGTATTCACAAATAATTGTAAACACATATCTGAGAGGATGTCTTAAGAGCAATTGATATTTGACTTGGATTTAAATAATCAAAACATGTAACAGACTTTTAAAAAGTTCTCAACTAAAAATCTAACTTATAAATTTATGATTATCTTATAATCTGATAATGGCCTGAAGGAGGATTGAAAACGTTTTTCAAATAAAGTAATTCTGCAGTCTTGAATTAATTTTTGTATTTACTGTTTTACCGTAGTGCAGAAACACAGAGATGCAAAGATATATGTGTAAATTGGACTTTTATACTTTAGATACAAGTGTCTTCTGTAAATCTAATATTTGTAATTTTGAAATACAGTTGAGTCTTTGTAGTCTGAACTTCCAGTAGTCTGACACTCTGTGAACCACTGTGCCACCCAAGTGAGATTTTCATGTCACAACTTGTCAATGTGCAAGATAGAGAAACTGATGTAAACAAATTGTTAGTCGCTATTTGTTTGTTGCGCAGGCAGGTTATAGTCGGACTAACTTTTAAACTCAGTACACTGTTTACTCTAAAATAGTGTTTTTTTGCTATATCAGTGTTTGTTGTTTATCTTTACATTATGCCACAAATTGGTAAAAGTGAAAAAAATCGGGATAAAATTGAGGGGTTTGTGAAAGATTTGAACAGCAGAGCAGTGACAGGAAAGTCTGAGGGGTTTGTGAAAGATTTGAACAGTAAGAGCAGTGACAGGAAAGTCTTAATAAGTGAAAGATTTGAACAGCAAGAGCAATGACAGGAAAGTCTTAATAAACTGAGTGTATTCGTTTTGTAATTCCATTTTTTTTCATTGAACATCCAATAATCTGACAAATCTCTTAAATCCGGCAAGCCCCATTCCTATATGTGTTGGATTAGAGAGACTCTACTGTCCTTGAAGGGCAGCACTGACAGGTAAAATAGTTAATTATTTCATCTGTGTGTCACTGATAATTTATTTTGAGTCTAAATTTATACTCTGTATGTAGAAATTTTTGCATCATAATTTTTATCATAATTCAATTGCTTATGTTATGAATTAACAAATCTAAATCAGAACATGCAGATTTTTTTTTTGTTAATTGGTACAGTAATATGATTTTTATTCTGTTATGATGATGGATTATTTGCAATTATTGCTGCAATGCACATTTTTTTGAGCCTTATTATCTAAATTTATAAATATATGTAATATAAACTATTAAAATAATCTAGATATTTAGTAAAACATTTTATTAACTAATATATTACTGTAATAATATATAAATAGTCAATATATTAACCTAGTTATTAATATAGTTTTATTAACCAATATATTATTATATACAATGGGTGATCGGTTAACGAACAGTTCGGATAACAAACACTTTTTTGAAAGATTTTTATGTTCGGTTAACATTAAAATTGTTCGGTTAACATTTTTGTTTCGGTTTGTTACCCAAACACATGTTCGGGTTACAAACACCTCACAGAACAAACTGTGGGACCCGTGGACTGACGGAATGATAGGTCAGCCAGATGGCTGCATGGTAAAGCTGTTGCTTACCATTCTGGAGATCTGGGGTTCCCATTCCTCAAATTTTTCAGGAGGGATCTAGGCCTGGCTCGTTGAAATCCATCCTTCAATCTTCCAGTTGACCCCATCATGGGTGTTGGTCAGCCTGTGATGATGGCGGCTCTATACGTGGCCGCTTCTAAATAAAAATATTCCATGAGGATATTTCGGTTTAACTAATCTAACGGAATGACAGGCTTAAGCCTTGCACGTTTGTGGACTTATGGGTAAGGATGGGAGAACAGTAGTTTTTCCCGAATAAAATGAACTCGGAGACAATATAAAACAAATCAAAGATTTATTAAAGAAGATAAGAGAGATTTTACAATTGGTCTTAGAATGATACCCATACCAGATTGAGGTCAATAGGCTTAAGGATCTCTACCACAACAATGCTATTAATTACTTCTGAAAAATCCTGAAGGAGAGAGAAAAGCAATCAATATTGGATAGATTCTTTATCGGAAAATAAACATATAAATGAAAATGCAAGACTGTGTATATATATTATTGTTATTACATATAAATAAACGTAATAAGAAATTATATAATAAATAAATACACAAGCACTAAGACAGAAGAAGATTAACATTTACTGTATAATGTTTTTGACTTCTTTTTAGATCCTCTTCAGTACAAAAAAATCTAAACCAAATTTTCAAAAAAAATATTAGTTATTTGTTGATAAGCAAGATAGAAAAAACTTTATATATTTCATATATTATAGTTAATTATTATGTATGCATAACATGTATTGGAAAATGTGTCTAGTTGTGAACTTATGAACATAATGGAAAATGAAATACAATTTACGATAGTTCCAATATCTCTCTGTTTTTCTTAGAATAAGTAATGAACATATTAATTTATATTACAGGAATGCTTTACAATTTTCAGCTGGTTTACTTCAGCTTATTTTGAAAGCAGTTGAAAACATTCCTTAAATATAAAGTGTTTTTCTGTCTAATACTATTACATTGTAAATGAATTACTAGTTGCATTGCCTTTTATTTATTGCATATAGTCTTGGGTGTGAAAGTTTGTGTATGCACAGAAAGTTTTTTGACAATTACAGATATCAAAGATCAGATTAAAAAACAAAAACTATTATGCATAGATATACTATTTGCATTTGTTGCTACTACTCGTATAATCCAAAATAATATTACCAAATAAACATTTTTCGCAGCTGAGATTACTTTATTTCAGAGTAACTCTGAAATAAAATAATCTCAGCTGTGAAAAGTGCTTATTTGGTAATATTATTTTGGACTATTATGCAAATCTATATAAAATTGTGCATGAATTGATACCTCAGTTATCATCTTAGATTAGATAAAAGTGATGTAATAAACATGCTAGAGACTACAAACTTAAATGAGCACTACATTTTAATACAGATAATCTCAATCTTACAATGGGATTTGATTTCAAAACCCGCTATCATAAATCTGAATGGTTGTCAATTGTAAATGCTTATAATTCATGGATTTCTCACTATTAATATTTATTAGAACATTTTCTTAATAAAGAACCCAAAACTAACAGAATCAGACCCAAAAAAAACATTCTTTCCATAAATCAGCAATGACGCTGAGACGGGGGAAGTGGGGACAAATTCCCCAGGCCTGTAGAAGATTGAGGGGCCATACCACTTCCTAATAATAAGAATTTTTTTCCTACTTTTTTAAATTAAGTAACTGTGCATTATAAGATATATAGAATTGAAACTGTATTATAAAAATGTAAGGTGAAGAAAAATCTTTGTATTCTAAACAGTTAAAATAAAAATTAATTATGATAATTAGATATAAGGATTTCATTTAGACAGAGAAAGAATAACAGACGAACAGGACCCAAAACAAATTTTTTAGAGGAATGGGATATATACAATGGAATATGTTTATAACAAAACGAATGGGATGGGAAAATTTTTTTGTTATAACCGACTTGAAAAGAAAAATTTTAAAAAAGTTGGGGACATTTCTCAAAGTTAGTTCATGAGCCTATGACGTTATTCTTTGAAAAAATGATATTTTAAAGGTTTTCTTCGAAAATATAATTAAAAAATAAAATTCGTTGAATCTCAGTTTCCTCAAATTGCATATAGTACAGGAATACCTTGATTATCACGGTTATTGTTGCCACAAAAAATACCGCAATAATCGAATCCGTGATAATCGGGATAAATAATACATGTAAAATGAGTTATCATTGCTAAGGATTTTTCAAATCTATCGATTAAATTTTATATGAGTTAAAAAAAGAAATGTGGTAATGCTACATTTCTTCTTGATAGCTGTAGACTTGATATCATCCTTGTTTCTTTTAGCATTCATTGTAGGGGTAAATAAGAAGAAAAATAAATATCCACATGCAGTACCGGCTCTAGAGGTCCCAGCGCCCTGATGCAGCTTGTAACAGCTATACAGCACCCATACAATATTGAGAAAATGACAATTTTGGCGACCTCCTTTCTAAGGTGCCCTGATACAATGCATCGTCTGCTAACTGGGTTAAGCTAGCATTGTCCACATGTATTTCAGGCAAGGCGGACAGTTACTGGTGAGCAGTAAGCTGTCGGATAAAAACGAAGTGCTAAAGACAGCTAGCTACCTGGAGAGTAAATATAATTCTGGTTGTATATGTAGTGCTACCCCGCGATAATTCGAATTTGGAGCGCAATAATTGGAATTTGGTATCAAATTATAAACTGCGATAAATCGAGAATCGCGATAATCGAAGTATTCCTGTATATTTTTTAATTAAACAGAATTTGAAGTGAATAAAATTTTGAATAAACTATGTATAAAACATATGTAATATGTATGGTTTTGATTATCTTACAGAGGAGAAAAGGAAAAATATATATATATATAGGGGCCTCAAAACTTGGTTCGTACCGGGGCCCGAGATTTCTCTCGGCACCCCTGTAAATCAGACTTTATTGATGGTATTATTTGTAAGTATGAGTGGTTATAAATTGAGGACTATTTGTATATAAAGTGGAGCAGGACCACTCACCTAAGGTTTAAAAGCTTATAAATCTGTTTTAGTAAGTTGTGTATGCATGAAATTTGGATAAATGTTTCATAAATATCTTCTTAAATAGACCATACATATATTTTCTTTCTCAAACTGATGTAAGTAATTAAATTTATTATTTACAAAAAAAGGAACAAATAAGACTATACTCTTGCCATATCAAGGGATAAAAGTATTCGCTATCACACAATGATATAATATTGTTGTGATAGCATTATTGTTACATCACAATGATGATATAGTTTGGATGTGACATAGAAATCAAGTAAGTCATATGATACCCCTACATTGCTAACACTTGTGCCATCTATTGACAATAATATAAACTATAAATTTTGATGATAATGAAATTTATTCTGCATGATTGAATGATCCTGTAGGATTAAAATATGTGATATTGAGGTATCTTTTAATGTCAGAACATTAGCAGATTTTCATGAAATTCAATAGTAATTAGTTCAAAAGTTATTAGTGAGGAACACACAGACATGGGTCTGATCTTATAATTCTCCATTTCCTTTGGAAAATAAGCTAAAAAGAGAAATAAAAAATAATTATAGGTTTGATTTTCATAACATTTTCCAAGTGTCTTAATTTTGGTTTTCTAATTATGCAAATTAAGTATAGTTAGTTAAGTATACAAATTAAGTATGTTCCCATTTATAATATAGAAGAAAATTAAAGTATGATTTATGATATTATTTATTCTATAAAATTGTTTTCAGCAATATTTGTTTTAATTTATGTACAAGAATTATAAGAAATCATAATATTTTATAGATAAACAAAAGTGAAACATCATACAGTATTGATAAGCAGAGTAATAGTCAATATTGTGCTAGTATGAATAAATCAGCTATTATTTGCTTATCAGTGCTATGTGAAATTTTGTTTCCAATTTGTCTTCCTTTCATTGACTCAATATCAAGTCCATTTTAGAATAAGAATCCATTAATCATTTGGTTCTATTTTATCTGTTGTGCTTTGCATTTATCAAACTGAAATACTTCTTACTTTAGTTATGAAATAAAAGTAAACAATAAGCCAACTAAGTAAGATAAATTGTTTATTCAAAAACGTTTTCGGCTATCCACTGAGGCATGCTACGTAGATAGCTGAAAATGTTCTTGAATAAACAATTTATCTTACTTATTTGGCTTATTGTTTACTATTATTTCATTTATCAAACTCTTAAATTGTATATCTCAGTGGTTCTCAAATTTTTTTATGTTGAGGAACACATTTTAAAATTTAGCAGCATACCTAAATATTTTAAATAATAATTTTGGCTCTGCTCAGCATATTGTCCATGATGAGCTGAAATACTGGAAAGTGGCCACAAGATGGGTCCCTCGTCGGCTGATGCCTGAAATGAAGAAGAGGCTAGTCGATGCCTGCCAGGAGCTGCTGCGCCGCTATGAACTTGAAGGTGACACCTTTTTGGAGTGGATTGTGACTGGAGACGAGTCCTGGGTTCATCACTACCAACCACAGACCAAGCGCTCCAGTAAGGAATGGCGGCACTCGACATCACCAAACCCGAAAAAGTTCTGCAGCCAGCCATCTGCAGGAAAGGTGATTCTTATCTTATTCTGGGACCACAAGGGTCTCATAGTGGAACATTACATGGATAAGGGCAAGACTGTGACCAGTGCCACCATAGTGAATTGCTGCATGACATTCTGAAACCTGCTATATGCACCAAACACCGCAGACTCCTCTCAACAGGTGTTCTCATCCAGCATGACAATGCTCGTGTGACCGTGGCGACTATCCAGGACTTGCGTCTGGAGTGCCTCCCCCATCTTCCTTACTCTCCTGACCTCGCGCCCTCCGACTTCCACATCTTTGGCTCACTAAAGGACTCCTTAAGTGGCCATAAGCTCGCGACCAACATGGAGATGAAACAGGCAGTGCATGAATGGTTGCAGGTGCAGCCAAAAGATTTTTTTTCCCGAGGTATCCATGCCCTCCCAACTTGGTGGCGGAAATGCATCGAAAAGCAGGTGGACTACATTGAAAAATAGTGTACTTGTTCCAACTCTGTCTGTAATACAGGAGCTATAAAAAAATATTTCCGGTTTTCATTTGACTTACCCTCGTATATTTGATCATAAATAATGGACATCCTTAGCCAGACAAAAGTTCAAAATGCAAACATTTAACTAATTGTGCAAGATCATATAAAATTAACTGAATGAAATAATTATATTAAAATAAACATTAAACTAACAGCTGAAAAATAGTACAGAATTAAATATAGTAAGTTCTCTGATTTATGAATTTAAGTTTCATGAATTCAGATACATAAACATGCAAATCTGTTTATTTTTTCTGGATATCTGTAAAATGTGATAAAAATTCATTTAATAACTTATTTTTTTGCAGAAAAATCACTTATCTCCTTAAAATTTCAATTCTATAGTTATATATTAAATTTAGATATTGTTGGACTTAATTTATTTTCAATTTACACTGAAATTCTTTTGAATGAATTATATACATACAGGACCTATACAGTATAGTACATATTATACATATTATACAGTATACAGTATAATATATATTATACAGTATAGCATTTCCAAATGTCTAAACAACCTAGTGAAAGAACCGCTCTCTAGAGAAATACACCAATATTGTGCTAGAATTGTTTCTTAATGGTAGCTCTTTTGTTAGCCCAATTTTTGTTACGTAAATGAACTAACTTCATATATACATCATAGTTTTCTTATATCTGTTTATAATTTAAACCAATAACATGAACAGACAGTTGTCATGCAGTTTCACTGAACAGTGAAATTTTCCCATCATGTCCAAAACACTGTGCTTTCTTATATAAAACTTTTTCTAATTTAATGAATTTCACTAAAATATTTCACACTAAAATAACAGAAATTTAAAACATGAACAATGATGGCCTTCATAAAATGAATAACTTCCAAACTTGATTTTCCAAATTTAGTTTCTCAACAAATGAGCTGACCCACCTGAAATGCATTTTTGTCAGAGAATTTGAGCAAAAACCCTTTCTTTATCTTGTTTTATGGCTTAATCAAATTTTCCTTCCACTGCTCTTGTTGAATGTTGGTAATTTTTCACTCCATCTACTTAGGTGTTTAAAGCAATTTCACTACAAATTTTTTTTATTAATATTCAGTTTTTCCTAATCTATTATTAGTTTATTTAAATCACATAATTTGTTTCTTTTTATATGATTAATTTAGGCCATAGTAAAATATAAGTAAATCATGCAAAGTGATTGTTATGCCAGTTACTGAGAGTGATTAAGATGTAATTGCCTTACTCAGAGCCGGATTTGCATTTTTGGGGGCCTTAGGACGAGACCGGCTTTGGGGCCTCTAAAAATTCAAATCAGCTATGTCTAATTTTAAAGACTCCTTATAACTTATAAGGAACCTTTAAAAGTTTAGTTTCTATCTAGCACCTTTCTATCTAGAAAAAACCCATTTTTTTCTTATTAAAAGCTTATAAAAGTTGAAAACCGATTGATAGTTTTGGGGCCCTAGGACTCGGCCTATAGGTAAATCTGGCCCTGGTCTTACTTCAGAATAAAAAGCACCTTCATAAACTGATCAGTGTAATTCTAGGAATTATTTGAGATTCACAAATTAGATTATTGAAGTCTTGGGAAAGAAAATCCTGCCAATGGCATTTTCTTTATTTATTGTTTTAGAGGTAGTGTCCAGGTAAAATGAAAATATTCAGTGAATTTTTCTCAATCTTCATTGCAGATAAAGATGTCAATATGGAGCCATTAGTTAGATCTTGAGATATGACTCCAAGGTATAATTAATGGCATTATGTGCCAATACCCTATATCTCCAGAACTACATGATCTGACCAGTGGCATACCCAGAGGGAGCGAGAGGGGCAGTCTGCCTCGGGCAGCAAGCTGAATGGGAAGCCAAGAGCATGGAATTTAGTGATTATTCACCAGATATTTGTATAATTTTCAGTTCTTAAAAACTATTTAACCAAGCTGAATGGGAAGCCAAGAGCGTGGAATTTAGTGATTATTCACCAGATATTTGTATAATTTTCAGTTCTTAAAAACTATTTAAAGAAAATGTGTGTTCAAAGTTAAAACAGATGTTTTTTTGAGGGGAGAGGGGGGTGAAAAAAATGCTGCCCTTGGTATCAAAGATTCTGGATATGCCACTAGATCTGACAAAAGGTAGCAAAATTTGGGCCTATGATTTGACTTTCTGAAGCACGTACCAGAATAATATGCTACATATTTTAGCATTCAATAAATAAGCTCTAAATACAGATATATCTCGTTTAACGTATTTTTACTATAACATACAATCAGTTTTACTACTCATCCCCGCTATAACCATTGATATATATATATAAGTAGATAGACTGCTCAGTACTAACAACAAGTGAAGCCGTCCCGCTGATGGGATAAACCAATGTAACAATATTGTAAAATCGACAATACAGCAAATTGACTTTGTTTTGACGACCAGACGTATCCCATTTATATTAGTAAATATGATGACCAAATCAAAATAATTAATAAAAAGGGTGTAGTACCCCAATATGCACTATTATACCACGTAACCCCACCACTAGTATTTAGTAGATTATCCATATATATATCGATGGTTATAATGTACTGACGGCTAACGTACATCTAAAATGGTGGATACCACGAAATGATAATACCGGATAATACAGTATATGCTGGACAATAATTTTGCTTTTATATTTTATAGTAATAAAAATATTTTTACTTTAAAATGTGAAAAAATAAAAGTTGTTATACTTCATGAATTTTTCATTTTTTTTTATAACTTCTTGGAAATTCGGATGTGTCTATGATTGATGTCAAAACAAATTTTTCATTGTCTAATTTGTGGAAACAAATCATCGCTATATCAGTTGAAAGTAGCAATAATTATCAGGATTTTTGTAATAACAATCTTTATTTAAAACATACAAGAGATATTCAAATAATAATTTCAAGATATAAGATATTCAAATAACAAGATGAGATATAAAAGGAATGCAAAATCAAAATAAAATGTGCAAAAGAAATTTCGCTGCTATCAATGAAATGGAAAATACATCCATTACCCAGTTATCGATGCAAATCTTTGAACAAGATGAATACATAATAATTATCGATATTGCATTAGAGATCATCATGCTTAATTATCCAGCGAACCTCAACAATGAGGACCGTCAAGATATTTTTTTTTAACAACAATGCATATTTGTACAAAAACATTAAAAAATAATATTTCACGTTAAATAAACTTAAGCATTAATATTAGAAAATAATACAACATTTTAACATTTAATAAACAATTAAAATTCTATACCACACTAATTTATGAAATGTGTTTTTATCATTGGGGAAAATTTGATCACATTAATTTCTTTAAACAAATAAAATTGTTTTAAATAAATATCATAATAAATAATTTAAAATAACATTTTATGATATATAGAAATTCAAATAGTACCACAAAAAAATTTCATTGAAAAATTTATGCTCTTAGCATGTCAGAATTGCATTGCAGAACTGTAAACAAATGACGGCAGACTTCCCACATAGAACATTAATTTTTATTTTAGAAGTTGAAAGGCATAGTTTGAATTGTATATCATAATAAGCTAATAAAATTTTTAATTATATTTTATGAAAAAAATTATTCATACATTGCTATCTAATTTGACGAAAATAAACAGAAAATTATGTTTTCTGTTTATAATTAATGACATTTATAACTGAAATATATAAGAAAATATGAAAATTTATCTTTTTGAAACATGACATGCTTAAATCTCTGGAGGCTTTTAGGAGCTAAAAGATTTTGAGGCCATAGTGTCATAAATAAGAAAATCAAAAATATTTTAAAATTAATTTTTAAACAATTTTTTCTTTTATTTTAATTTAACAAATGAATCAATTACTGTATTTTTTTTGAAATCAAGATATAAAACAAGAAAATAAAAAATTTGTTATAATAAATTTCAATTTTGGTCTCTTTTGAAGTCCATAAAATTAGGGAACACAGATGTATGTCTGTATAGTTTCTTTGCTGCTGGCAATTTGAGGAATTAAACAAATGCCAAAATATAGAATTGACACCAAATTAAAAAATGATATCTATATACATGGCCGGATTTACCTATAGGCCGAACTAGACTGTGTCCTAGGGGCCCCAAAACTATCGATCAGTTTTCAACTTTTATAAATTTTTAATAAGAGAAAATGGATTTTTATTAAAGTGCTAGAGAGAAAGTAAAATTTTAAAGGTTCCTTATAAGTTATAAGGAGCCTTTAAAATTAGACATAGCTGATTTGAATTTTTAGGGGCCCAAAGCCTGGTCCTAAGGCCCCCAAAAATGCAAATCCAGCTTTGTCTATATCAGTGTTTCTTAACCGGGGTCTGCGGACCTTTGGTGGTCCCCAGAAAAATTTTAGTGATCCGTGAACTTCTTTCTTTATTACGTAGTTTTACGGTCAAATATGGCAACCAACTAACCAATTTTTCTAAAATTTTACATAAAGAACAGTCTTCAATGACAATGCATGAATCTAAAAGAAAATTAGACCTAGAGTTTCTCCAAAAACTATTGCTTAGGATAACTTTTGAAAATTTTTCTCTTCTCTCCCTCTACTGAAGCATCTTGTGCATGATCTTTACTGAAAAGTATACTGTCGTTTTATAGTACTGTCTGAAATTTTTAGATAATTATTCTGCGAATTACTATAATAAAAATACCTGAACTTTCTTCAATTTGGTATGCAACTTTTAGTGTGGTCCGCAATACAAGCTTAAAATTTTTATTGGTCCATAGTATCAGTTGTATTGAGAAACACTAGTCTATATACATGTACTGTAATTCAAATAAACTTACTGCTGGCTGTCTTAAATACTATCAAATGTATTTTAATTGTTTGCATATTATTTTATTCATACAATTTTTCTGAAATTTTAATATTTTACTCAATCAAGTTATTATATATATGTATATATATATATTTTATATTTGATTATGGGACTCTGAGTTTCTGCAGGCCCTGGGCTCAAGCCCATATAGCCATGCTTATATCCGGTCTTGCCTCTATAGTGCTATAACAAATTAATAAATTTTTCTTTTATTAAAATGTCATTCTACTGAGGTTTGAGAAACACTAGTATATTGTAATGAATAGTATAAATTATTATAGAATATATAAATAAATCATGCTCTGATGATTATGATGATAACTATGCTATTCAACATATTGACTAAGAAATTTATTTTTGTGTCCTTAAGAAACACTTTTTATTGTCAGTCGGTTCTGAATTTATTAAATAGATGTTCTCAAAGCTTGATAATTTTTGCCATTGGGTAAAAATATTTCTCTCATCTGCTATAACTTAACTATAGGTATATTTAATTATATGCAAACATCATTGATGAAGAAACTGAATTCTTCTTGGAATCAAAACTCCTAAAAACAAACTCTGGAACATCTCGTTAATAAATTTAAACTAATTGATGATGATAATATAGACCAAAAAAAGAAAAATATTAAAGTTATAAAAAATATTATTTCAACTATAAGTGCTATAAAAATTTTAATTATTCTGAAAATTTGGTTGAAATGTGGTATAAATTATCATTTGAAAAATTTAGTTAAAGAATTATTAAATCAAGTAAAGGACAGATTTATTTTAGATATTCTGTGTACACATATATATTTATTTTATTTTTAATTTGAATTATATATAGAATATTCTATATATAATCTATAGATATAGAATATTCTATATATAATAAGATATATTCTATATTTAATAGCAGTTCATTATTCTAAAATGAACTGCTATTAAATAATACAGTCAATGCCTCATTATTTTTAATTTTGTTATTCCAACTATTTTAAATGGTGGTTATTTAAACTTTTAAGATAAAATATTTTCATAATATTTTTTAAAATAACTGATGGGCTTCTATGAAATTTAACAAGATGATCATCATCTACTGAAAATGATTTTGAAGTTATATCAGTTAACTTTTCAGCTTCAATCATTTAAAAATATCAAAATTTCTAAGGTTCTCTCTAATAACTTTTGAACTTTGATAAAGCTTTATGAAATTCAGTAGAGTGATTATATCATTGAAGATTATGATGATAAAATACTTAAATTTGCATCTTTAATTATTCCAAAATAGCAGATATTTCAAGAAAAGCAGATAATTAGTTCTTTTCAAACTTCTTTGCATATTACAAATTAAAAATCAAAATTAAATGAACAGCTGCAGGTAAATTCATTATATATAATATAACTTTGATTATTCAGCAGATATGGGACTGAATTGTTAAGAATTAGAAAAATAGACAATTTATAAAAACTGAAAGAAATAGAATGAAAATATGAATCAGTCATATGAAGTAGAGAGCTTCAACTATATGACAAGATACGACGCAATTATATACAGCAACTATCAAACAGCAAGTGGATTAAATCAGAAAAATATGAATAGCTCAATTATATGACAAGATATAACGCAATTATATACAGCAACTATCAAACAGCAAGTGGATTAAATCAGAAAAATATGAACAGGGAACCACTGAATAAACTGTTATCAATGGTTGTAATACTATGTGCATGTATAGAGCGTAAAGCAAAACCCTGATTGTTGGGGAGTGGGAGATCAAGAGAAATAAGATGATAAAATATTAGCTTTGAATTTAAGCTGCACCAAAGTTTTATGTCGTAAAAATTTGAATAAAAATGCAGCTTAAATTTGATGTAATATGGTATATTATTTTTTATCTATTGTAAAAAGTAGTATTCATCTATACAAAATAAATGCATCTGAAATAAACAATTTTTGAAATCATTATTAAGATTACCCAAAAAACTAATGCTGTTCTCATTGATCAGGAAAGAAAATGTGGCTCTCGAGTATTTGAGATTCTCCTATATGGCTCATAATGATCTGAAGCTTAGCCACCCCTGCTATGTACTGTATTTTGTAATTTATTTCACAATTGGACCAATTAGAATTTTCTTATTTCACAGATTTCAATGAAAATTTCCAATTATAAAAGCAAGAATATTTAGATATAATTACCACCATCTTGAAATACTGCTATAATGTGTTAACTATGTAATTTTACATATTAATTAGTTGCTAGAGCATTCTACTATTATGATGTTTAAAATTTTTTGAAGAGTTTTTGAAATACAGTGATACCTCGGTTCACGAACACAATCCGTTCCTTGACTCTGTTCGTGATCCGAAAACTCGTAATCCGAATCAATTTTTCTTATTGCAATTAATGTAAATCCAAATAATATGTTTTTTGTCCTAGAAAAAATTTTTAACATGTGCCGCGAGTCACGTGCACTCCATACACTCCATGCGTGTGTGTTCGTGAACCGAAGCATCGTTCGTAAAGCAAAGCAAAATTGTTCACAAATAGTGTTCATAGACCGATTTGTTCGTGAACCGAGACATTCGTGATCCGAGGTACCACTGTATTCACATTCATTGTTAGAATGTTTATAACTTGATGAGTGTCTTTATATAAGGTGTAGTAAAAAGTAATCCATTATTTTTGCATGAAATTGAAGGTTTTATTTAACATACATAGAATGATCCGATTTAGATCAAATATGCGTCGTTTTGTTCGATAACTTGTTGCCATTTTGAAGGTAATTCCATTATGCCTCTCTCTTGAAACCCTTGTCCCTATTGTCAAAAAACTGGGACAGTCGATTTTCGCAAGCCTCTCTTGAGGCAAATTTTTCACCGGCAAAATAGTTCGCCATGGACAGGTACAAGTGATAATCACTTTGTGCCAGGTCCGGACTATAAGGTGGATGCATAAGAACCTCCCAACCAAGCTCCCAGACCTTCTGGCGAGTCGCTATCGATGTGTGTGGCCTGGCGTTGTCTTGATGAAACACAATTCCTTTCCTAGTGGCCAAAGTTGGCTACTTCTGGGCGATTGCTTCCTTCAGACGGTCCAATTGTTCACAGTACAGGTTCGAATTAAGAGTTTGGCTGTAGGGGAGCTGCTCATAGTATATGATTCCTTGCCAATCGCACCAAACGCACAGCAAAACCTTCCTGGCCGTCAATCCTGGCTTGGCCACCGTTTGCGCCAGCTCACCGCGCTTTGACCATGACCATTTTCGCTTGATGTTGTCGTAAGTGATCCACTTTTCATCGCCAGTCACCATCCACTTCAGAAATGGGCCGACTTTGTTGCGATTCAGCAGCGATTCACAGATGGAAATTCGGTCCATGAGGTTTTTTTGCGTTAACTCGTGTGGCACCCAGCTTCTTTTTGTATCCAGCCTTTTCCAAATGATTCCAAACGGTTTTTTGTGCAATGTTTAGCCCCTGGGCAATAGAAACAGTGCTTATATGACGGTCGGACTCGGCCATTTCAATGATTTTATCCACATTTTTGACAATTGGCCTTCCAGAGCATGGTGCATCTTTGACATCGAAATTACTGGAATGGAATCAACGAAACCAAAACTGTGCTTGATTGGCTGTTACAGTATCAGAACCATAAACACTATTCACATTTTCAGCCGCCTGGCTTGCGTTTTCACCTTTATCGAAGAAAAACTGTAAAATATAGCGTATTTTCTCTTTGCTTGTGTCCATCTTTGACGTGAGCTCAAACAAAACTGAGTCAACCATTCACAAAACTATCAAATAAGATTTTTAGTACAAAATGTCAGCTTTCTAACGCCATCTAGTGTAAATCGATCAGACTTTTAGAGCACAAGATACAATTTATTAAAGCCATCTATTGGAAAAATAATGGATTTCTTTTTACTAGACCTGATATATAGATATTGGCTATTTTAATTTTTTTTCTGACATATGCAATTAGGAAATTGTATAATTGAGTTGGCTATTTAAATTTTCTGTTCAAATGTTATAAGAAATAAATATGACAACAACACTTAAGAATCTTTCTGGCTTACTTACTGAAAGGATCAACTAGTAAATTAAACATAGGCTCAGTAAATTGAGATTGGATTTTCCTGTAAAAACTGGAGCAGTAGGATCCAGAATTGAATTTGAATCCTTCAAGTAGTTATACAGTTTCTTACCATGCAGCCAGCCAGCTAATTGAAACTTTGTTCAAATGTTTTTTAAGATGAATTTCTTTATGATAGGCAATATCATTACAGGCATTTCAGGAATCATCTCAAATGAAACAAAACAATTAATTGAAGAAGAAATATTAATTAGTGGGCTATTATTATTGCTGACTATTGGTGATCATTATAAATTCAAATTTTTGTTATAAATTATTGCTGATGAATTGTTTTAAATTGGAATATCATAAATTGGCAACTCCTTGAATTTGTAGTAATGAAATACCTTAATAATTACTATATGATTAATTATTTATATAAAACATTGAAGTAATGCCAAAATTAGAATTTTTTTTTTATATCAAAATCTGTAAAAGGTTATCTACTCTACTTCTTGTTCTTTAACAAGTAACTTTACTTACAGCTCTCTACATGATGAATTTCTTTATTCTAAAACGTTTTTGGCCTTCTTTGAGACCCTCTTCAGTACTATGTATAGATATTCTTTTTTGGAACTATTTTTAAATTTTTTTTTTTGAAAAAAAAAAAAGAATATCTTTACACATTACTGAACAGGGTCTCAAAGAAAGGCTGAAAACGTTTTAGAATAAAGAAATTTATCCTGTAGAGAGCTGTAAGTAAAGGTATCTGTAAAAGGTTTTGAAAAAAAGGAATTATGTTGTATCTAGTAGATGCAGAGAAAAAATGATATATTTGAATAAAAATTTAAATCACTGTTAAATAATACTTATATGTATCGAAATTTAAGATGTTTATTTTTATATAAGAATGATGAATGCTTGTTTACAAATTACTTTTCTAGGAAAGAATGATAAATTATGAAAGCTGATGAATTGATTGATGTTGATAAGACTGAGTATACAGGCATTACATTTTATATATGTACATATAAAATATGACTATGCTATATTCCATCTATATTTGGTTCTGTTTATCATTAATTTAATTATTTAATTAATGTTTTCTTGTTTATAATTAAAAATTTCATTTGTTTTCTGTTGCCTCAAAACAAGTTTTCAGTTTTTGTAATTTACTTGTGAAAAGTCATATTTTTCATTATAAAGCCTTTTTTTTATTAATAGTTTATGTTACTGTCAAAACCCGAAATTAGTTAAAACCCGATTTGCCTAGTTGAAACTAGTTGTAACAAAGCCCATTTGTGAGTACTATTATTAACTAGTCAATACATGTAGGCCTCGATTAGTGCGAATAATGGGTTCCACGAATTTCTCGCACTATTCAAAGTATTAACTATATATAAAATATGGTAATTGGTTCTTGCTTTGTGAGATTCCGGCCATTAGCCAACCTCACGAAGAATAACCACAATACTAATTGTTTAAGAAATATTTATTTTCATATTGTACATTGTTGCTCATCATCTAAAATTAATAACTTACCAGGAATTGCATCTCATACTATCATCAAACCAATCGCCAAATTGAAACCAAAAGAGCAAGTCAAAAGTGGAAGTTGAGTGCCGCTTTTATGTCGCTCAATCGCATTCATTTTTTGCTCTAGCATAATCACTAACCTCTTCTTTTTTTCGTTTCCTGTTTTATCGTCAAAAAGTCTTCCTTTTATCCATTTCGATACTTTTTAAAAGAAAATTCTGTACTATACTGTATATATACGATGATAAAGCTGAATAATAGTAATGTTAAATAGTTAACAGCAAAAAACCCATCGGCAAATTATACGATAGCAAAGCTAAATAATAGTACAGTAATGTTAAACAGTTAGCTTTTATCCATTTTGATACTTTTTAAAAGAGAAAATTCTGTACTATACTGTATATATACGATGATAAAGCTGAATAATAGTAATGTTAAATAGTTAACAGCAAAAAACCCATCCAAAAGCTGAATAATAGTAATGTTAAATAGCTAATGGCAAAAAAGCCCATAAAGCTAAATAATAGTACAGTAATGTTAAACAGTTAATAGGAAAAAGCCAGCCAAGTAATAGTAATATTGAATAGCTAACGGTAAAAATAGTCCATCTTTCTGGTGTTTCACCCTTTCAAAGCCAAGTGACTGTTCTTGAACTGCTCCTCATTTGGTTTTACTAACTGAAAATTAATATTAATTTGTTAATTGATATCATAAAAGGGGACGGACATTTGTTAGTAAGACTGGTCTATGCTTACTTGAATATCTATGCTTAATCGAATATTTGCTCGTACTAACTGAAAAACGGTATCATTTTTATAAGTCGCACAAATCGAATATCACATTATTCAAACTCGCACTAATCGAGGCCTACCTGTACTAGAATTCACTACATTTGTTAGAAACTTCTAGTTTTCACTAAAACTTCATATGGCTAGTGAAAATTAGTATTACCGAAAATTTCTTTTACGAGGATAAGCCTAATATCTTTCTAATTGTGCAATCATGCATTAGGGCAAAAAATAAAAACATACTAACTGAATCTACAAAATAAATATATTTATGAACATAGTAACTGAAATTAAAATTTCATTCTGTTTGCATAACTTAAAATTAGATACAAGTGCAGATAAATAAATAATAATTTTGATATATCATTTTAATTTAGTATATTTTAATAAACATATTATAATCATGCAGTGGTCCTTGTAAATAAGGTATGATTGATAATTATTTTCTGACATAATAATTATATTTTATTTTTTAATATTTACAATAATTTATAATCAAATATTTTATTTAGGGTTTAAACAAATTGCCATGAAAGTTTATGTAATTATCAAAAAATAAGAAAGACAGCAACTAATTTTGTTTTAATGATTTTATTTTATTAAGAAATCTCTTCTACAACTAATACATTATTATATTATTTGTAGAAAATATTTTTAATAATGTAGATTAAATGAATTTAAATCAGGATTAAAATTAATCCAGAAGGTTCTTGAATAAAGATTTAGGATATGGATTGAGATAAAATATTTTTAAATTATGCAATTAATTAATAAAATTTTAGTCATCAAATTTTCATTCTGTTTGCATAACTTAAATTAAAATTGGATACAAGTGCAGATAAATAAATAATAATTTTGATATATCATTTTAATTTAGTATATTTGATAAGCTATTTATATTTTTTTCTAATATTTTCGCAATATATTTTAATCATATCTATCATATTTAATAATATTAAAATGATATATTAAAGAAACGACTTATTGATTGATACTATGATATCTGATCTTATAATGAACTGACTAAATATACAGTATCTGGAACACTCAAAATTAGATTTCAAGATAAAAATACTTATGATTTTTCATTAAAGCACTTTAATACTACCTTTAATACTACACGCAATTCTCTTAAGCACTTCTAGGGTAAAGTTATCCATGTTGACACTCTATTTATATATTTTTCTAATATTTTCGCAATATATTTTAATCATATCTATCACATTTAATAATATTAAAATGATATATTATAGAAACCACTTATTGATTGATATTATGATATCTGATTTATATTACGATATCAAAATTAGATTTTAAGATAAAAATACTTATGATTTTTCATTAAAGCACTTTAATACTACACGCAATTCTCTTAAGCACTTCTAGGGTAAAGTTATCCATGTTGACACATCTAATTTGATGATATTTTTATATTCTTGTCTTACTGACTGGTGAGAAATATCTTCCTTTATAAATTTTGCTTTTTAATCATTAGGTTTTTATAACTGTTTACTACACGATGCATTTGGTGACTATAATTTAGGCAAAAATCTGTGAGCAGTACAAAATGATGAAAGTTGTAGCTGTCATGTTTCAAGGAAGAATTTGTAATTTCGTGTCAAATCAACTAAATTATTTTTTAAAGACTCACATATAAGCTAATTCTTTTTTTGATAATTTTTAATACAGTATTAGATATATAATATTAAATGTCCAGTCTATATCATGTTATTTCAGAAATAGCTGAAAAAATTTAAAGTTTATAAATAAATCCATAAAATAATTCTAATCACGTTTCTAATAGTGTACTTATCAAATATTAAATCAATAATCAGAGTTTAATAAAACCTGATGTAATCAATATGCAAAAATAAAAGTGATTTATTTCATCAGTGACGAAAGTTGAATAAGTATTGGAAATAAAAATTTTTTTATATTATTGAGGAAAAAATAATTATCCTGATAGAAACCAGTATAAAAGTTCTGTAATCTGTTATTTAAACTGAATATCTGTTAGTTGTGATAATATCGGTGTATCATAATAATGATTTGAATTTGTTCGGGATGAAAGATTATTTTACTACCGAATGTGGTTCAATAAATAAAGTAATAGGATCTCAAACGGGTGTAATATTCTCTTTGTCATTATAACTTCCCGCCAAGCCGGAAATCTTGATCACTGCTTTGCCCTTTGGTGTTTAGAAGGCGCTTCATATTATTCATACAATCCCAACATCAGTTTTAAACAGAGAAGATGGCTGGCGGTTACAGAAAATTGATCAAACATTGAAGTGCCTAATGTGATCGGATTTATAGATCAAAAGGAGACATCACTAGCTGAATTCCTAGCCATCGTATTGAGGTGTACGGTACTAATATTATGTTATTGAAACAGGTGTGGTTTGGTACGCTCAAGATGAGCAGTGCTACAGCCCCGACCTAGTATCCAGCGATTTTCATGTCTTCGGACCATGAAATTGGTTATCTGGATGGCATACGATTCACAGCCGATGAGGAAGTTCAATAAGCCGTCATGTTGTGGCTTGAGGCACTTGACACTGACTTCTTCAAATGCTCGCATAGACGTCTTGGTGTACCGTCGGAACAAATGTTTATACAAGTATGGAGAATATATAGAAAAATAATCTAAACAAAGACCATATTATTTTGTTTATAAGTATATCTACAAGTTGAATAAATTTACGCAATGATAGATATTGTTACCATTCTTGTATTAGTTACAGTTACGTATTTGTTTAATTGTTATAAACAAAATTTCAATAATTTCGAATCTGATTTCCAAATCAAAATTTCAACCACATCCGAATTTCCTAGCTGAAAACTATCAAGTTGTAGTTTTGCACAAAACTAGTTATGAGGAGTTTTAGCTAGTTATGAGGAGAAAAATTATTATTCGTTACAGGATAGAGTAAGTGACATTCATTAGTGTAATTTTCATTGTTTCATTTATAATTAACAGTTTTATTTTAATTACATTTTGTTCATTTATATGCAATAGAACCTTAATATAAAGTTGCCAGAAAACATAGCAGATCTCTCGTAATAATAAAATTTTTTGATGAAAATAATTATTTAAATTTGTAATATTACAATATATTTTTCATTTACATATATTTCTTTCAAGAATAAAGTAAACTGCTGATATTTTTCCAAAATAGTTATATAGGAAAAATTTATTAACAAAATATATACTTTTTAAAATTTGACTAAATATAACTACAAGCAGTTATTGAACTGATACAAAAGAAATCGTTACATGTGGAGTATATTTAATTTTTTAGAATGGAAAAAAAAATTTAAGTAAATAAAGTTGATTATAATTTAATAAATTGATTTTTATAATAATAAAATAGTAAGAATAATTTTAAAAAAAAATTGTTATTACACGTAATAATATAAAATGTTAGAAAAATAATAATAATTTTACGAAATACGGATTAAATTTAAAGAATAAATCCTAAGATATATAACAATTACTCATTGATTTGAAACAGTTATTAATTCGTTAAATAAATATTAAAAATATTTAATTCTCTAGAAATTAATTTATCATCAGAAATAATATCATTATGAAAATGAAGAAAATTTGTAATGAATTAAACATGTATGATTTTGATAAAGAAGAATATAAATATATTTATTTTCAAAATTTCTAATTTTTCTGCTTGGAACATTGTTGTTTCTGATTTTATATCATTTATTATTACAATCAGGACCGGTGGAAGTGGGTGTGCAATTTGTGCACCTCACAATGGCGCCAAAATATAGGTGACACCAAAAAATTATTGGTAAAAATTCATGACGAAAAAAAAATTATCAATTTTTTAAAAGTAATTAAAATTTTAATTTTTAATTTCCAAAATTAAAAAAATGACACTAGCGTATAAATATCTAACACAAAAATGGTATTGAAAATAACAATGTAGTTTCGAAAACTAAATCACTTATTGTAGGAACGCGAAATCAGTTTTTGCATAACGCGCCGGCACTGATTGCAATCCTCACATCTCATAAAGCAGGGATGGGCAAACCGTATCACTCAGAACTACTTAATGCGGCCCTCGTAATTAATAGCTATAATGCCAAAAATTTTATCGATAAATAAACATCACTCAGAAGTACTTAATGCGGCCCTCGTAATTAATAGCTATAATGCCAAAAATTTTATCGATAAATAAAAAATAAATATAGAAAAGTATCAAATCTGTTTCATATCTCAGTAATACAGTTTATGTAATTTCTAGAAAAGTAATAAATAATAATTCATATGGTAAACTTTAAATGCCATTAAAGTGTCATATTTCTTACAAAAATAGATTTGATTAAAGGTTTGTTTATAGCAGTAGTTCTCAACCTTTTTTCTGTTGAGGAACTCATTTTAATATTTTAAAATTTCGCGGCACACCAAAATATTTTAAATAATTTAAATTTAACAACGAATTTTTATTAACAGATTATTGTATTTATTCTGATTTATTATATTCAGATTACAGACAAAATAAGCATTATTGCTGTAGTTATATAAATTCATTTTTCTAGATTTTACCCGCTCATATAAATGAGCAAAATCTTGTGATTTAATATTATAACTTTGGAGTATCACTCGAAAAACTCCTCGAACTCGTGTATAAATGAGCAAAATCTTGTGATTTAATATTATAACTTTTGAGTATCACTCGAAAATCTCCTCGAACTCGTACACGGGATGATTAAATGGTAGCCCTTATTAAATTATAGCGTCACCTACGTATTTTGTCTTTTTAGAGAAACTATAATTATAATTTTTTATTCCTTAACTTTTAAATTATCCCACCTGCTTATTTTGTCTTTTTAGAGAAACTATAATTATAATTTTTTATTCCTTAACTTTTAAATTATGAATAATGACAAAAAATTTTGGCTGTCGCAGAAATTTCGGGTTAGCTTTTTCTAAAAATACCTTGCTTGTAGGAATCAGTACAGTGGTTCGACTGCAAAAAGAATATCCAGCCAACCATGTTTCACTATTAATATATATGAATTTCATATAATTATAAATGAATAGAGTTCATTGTTAATTTTCTGTGGCACACCGTCAAAGGTTAGTTGAGAACCACTGAGTTAGTGTCTTAAAGATGCTCTTCTGTTCTCGACGCAAATATCTCTTATTTTTCTCTCATCTCTGGGCATGGTAATTTTTCTTAGCCCATACTTCTCCTTCTGATTTGGTGTTAATTTAATTTTGGCCTTGAGATTTTGTTTGATTCTATCGACTGAAGATCACAAAACTTTTGAAATCAATATAATATTGTAATGTTTTTTTATCCGCAATAAGAGTTTTTAACTCAGAATGCGCATACTTAGCTAGATACATCATATGTTAATTAAACTATTACAGATTATATCCTGTAATCCAAACTTTCATATTTCATTATTTACTTATAAGGCCATGCATTTTTTATAAAAGTCCCATTTTGACCGTGTTTACATTTTTCGCAGATACTGCGTTTTTCCATGTGGCAGCGATGTGATAGGGGACCAGAAAACATAAATATACGCGAGAGATTGACTGGCTGGTTGGAATGTGGGATGTTTAACATACTTTGATATAAAACATATAATTCTAAAAGATATTTTGTGTTTTCTATCCCATCCCTAGTATCTGCATAAATATTGTAATTATTTCAGTTATAGTTGACTATAACTGAAATAAAACTGGAGGGAGGGAGGAGTTTTTGTGGAGTGAGGTTTTGTCTTCCCCATATTGGAAAAACTTAAAAAGTAAAAATCAAAATTTATATGATATTTTGAATTATTTTAGTTGTATAAGTAAAAATTACTTAATCTACATAACAAATAATAAACCCAGATAAACACAAAACTTTGATAAATTCCTTCAATTAACTCAAAATTCGATATAATATTGTAATGTTTTTTATCCGCAATAAGAGTTTTTAACTCAGAAAGTTTTTGTGGAGTGAGGTTTTGTCTTCCCCATATTGGAAAAACTTAAAAAGTAAAATTCAAAATTTATATGATATTTTGAATTATTTTAGTTGTGTAAGTAAAAATTACTTAACCTACATATCAAATAATAAACCCAGATAAACACAAAACTTTGATAAATTCCTTCAATTAACTCAAAATTGCGACTTGAAACATATGGGTTCCAAACCGTGACTTGCACAAAATGTTCTCAAAACGAGTCGGTATTGATAATAGTCACAGAAATATACCAGAACGTAGCAAAGATATGTATATTAAAAAATAATACTAATTCAAATGATTACTTTTTATTTTAACTGAAAAACATATAATCTCCTTCAATATTTATTAATTTTTTCAGGTGGCTCTAATAATATGATCACCTACTGTATATAATATAAAAAATAATCGAAAAAATATTCAAAACTAATGAATTAACTTAAATATTAATTGTGAATTTTGCTAATAATGCAAATGATATTTGATAATAATTGCCAATTATTAACAATTGCCAATAGTTGGTAAATGTTACTCGTCAATTGTTGACAAATGCATAAATAATTCAAAAAATTTCGCTTTTAACTTTTTAAAATTATTATTCCTTTCATGATTTATATAGTTAATAATTTTTATAAAGGCAAGTTTTTATTAAAAAAAAAAACAAAATATCTTTTAGAATTATATGTTTTATATCAAAGTATGTTAAACATCCCATATACCAACCAGCCAGTCAATCTCTCGCGTATATTTATGTTTTCGAGTCCCCTATCACATTGGCTGCCACATGGAAAAACGCAGTATCTGCGAAAAATGTAAACACGGTCAAAATGGGATTTTCGATTTTCTCCATATTGACTATTTGATTAGAAAGAGAACAACACAGTATCTATAATTATGGAAAAATATCACTTTGTTTACAAAATGGAGATACTGCGTTTTTCCTTAGGGCAGCCGACATCTGGTATAACATTACCTCCATATACATTAAAAATCCGAATTTTCAGAAATCCGGCGATCCTCAGATCCCGAGGTTGCCAAATTTTTGATTATCAACGTACACTCCGGCATTATTGAGAGGCAGTAACTGACGCGAAATTAACGCCCTAGAACTCCTAGGTTTCAACGTTATGATTATACCGTGATGCTTTGCGATCTGATATAAAATGTTGGAGTGTTCAAATAACAATATTGAATCTTTTATTGAGGCATTTAAAGGTTACACTTGTTTATATAATATTAACTATAAATATGCAAATTAGAACGCAGCGTAACAGGCGTTCTTGGCACCAACGAAACGTTAACTACAGTAAGGCTGGGTCTCACAGATGTAAAACGCGAGGTCAGTATGCTGACATAAATATGTCGCCCACGAAACATCGACTGTACCGATGTTCAAACCGAAAGCGTACGATGCGACGTAAATAAACGACATCGTTTAACTATTGGCTAATTACTGTGACATCATTTGCAGTTAGCTGATTCAACATGGATAAGGAAACTAAAGAACTGTTTATCGATGGCTTCATTTATAAATTTATTGAATGATCGTAAAGTTATCGATATTTTCTCATTTCTTCCAGAAATGCTTCATTATTGAACGCGCACATAGTGTTTTCTCTACTCGCCATATTGAATTACTAAATAAAACAATATCTCTCCTGATTGGACGAATGGCCAACGTACTCTTGGCGCAGCACATAAAGTTGAAAAAAGTCATCTCCGGCGTAACGACACAGCGTCTAGTAGTATACAGGAAGTGACATTATCAACGTCGATACGCCGACATATTTACGTTGCATTTTACACCTGTGAGACTCAGAAATATTAAAATCGTTAATTTTATTTGATTTTGAATAATAAATATATCAAAATCAAAATCAAATAAAATCGTTTTATCGGTTAATCAAATCTATACATTTCATAATCTTGCACTGTTTGTATTTAATATTTGTGCAATTTCCTAAACAGCTATGCTTTTATTGTTGTTTCAAATTTAAAATGATTAAATAATAATTTTAATATATGATTTAAAATAATTCAGATCCTGCCTAGCTCCTCTGAAAATGGCGTTTCACTTTTTTCTGACTGCCGGCATTATTCAAACTGATGATTCGTATAATGGCCAATGAAAGCTGATCTATTAAGAAAATTGGCTTAATTTTAACATGTGTCACCCCTTTATAATATCTTGGTCAACAAATGCACCCCTCAGAAAAACTTTAGAATTTTTCTATTTTGTTTAAGGTGGAGCGGGGTAAGGGATTAGTGGGAGGAAGCGCATTATCGGGCATTTTTTATTATAAGATAAGCGAAATTTGGTTTTTACTTACTTCAACCATTACACCATTACTTACTTCAACCATTAAAAGCTCTGTGTCAATAATAATGAAGAAATAAAAATTTAATAATATTTATATGACATAAATAGTATCTTTATTATTACGATTTGCTTGATTTTAAATTCTATATTTTCATTTCTTTAAATAAATAAATCATTATTTAATTATAAACTATTGACTTTGTTGATCTCTGCAAAATTTTATTTTAATCAAATTTTACTGATGTTAAGAGAATCCCTAATTTTAACAGTAAATGTATGAGAATTGATTCTTAATTTACGAGTTCTTACTTTATATTCAATTTCCAAGTCCAAATTAAATCATGAAAAAGAGATCTACATATATAAGGCAATCAATATAATTCTGCTAGATTTTTACCCTACAAATAGAAACGTAATAACATGAGGTAAGATGTACTTGGAAATCAGAAAGAGTCAGAGCAGTATTGACTACCACAACGGACTGTTAACCAAAGAAGTCGTCCAGTATGTGTATCACCTCATTGAGATTTGGAACCGTCATCCTCGCAGTGGTTTGTCTAATGAACGAAACAAATGGTAAGCCAAAGGGTGCAATGTCAAGGAAACATGAGCGATGCATTAATGTTTCCCAACCAATTCGGATAATGATGCCAAGAGGGTCTTAGCAACATATCGTTTCGCGTTATCCTATAACTGAATGACAGTTTTGTGATTCACAAGCGCTGGTGTTTTGTTTTTCATGCACACGTTCCAGTGCTGCGAGTGTACAATTGCATTGATTGTCTGGCAGGTGGCAGCAGTTTACAATGCACGATATCCAGAACAGTCCACAAAACGCAGAGCATAATCTTCTGTTGATACCGTGGATATTTTGATTGATTGCGAGAAGTTCTGGTGGTCCAATCAATGATGATGGTGCAATGGAGAATCATAAAAGAACCGACTTCTCATTGCAGGTCAGCACTCTGTCCAGAAACGAATCCTTCTTTTAACGAGACAGTAAAGAAACACAAGAAATTTCTCGTGTCCCTTTCTTAGCCACAGTCAACTCGTAGGACCCACCATATCAATTTATATCGTATCTTTAGCTAATAGAAGTGTTGTCGAATAGATTTTATACTTCAATTGAATGCTTTTCTCAATGCTTCACATGCTACGCCTTTATCAACTCAATAGCTATTTTGAGTGTCTTGTGCTAGGGTTGTGCCGTAGCCTCCGAGATGGTTGTGCTGTAGCCTCCGAGATAGACACGGTTGTGCATGTCCCGTTGATTGTGCGTCCTAGAGAGATTCATCGCCGTCCTTAAATTTGTTAAACCACCATTGTACTGTTGCTCATTTACCATATCCATATCCCTAACAAATGCCTGTCATGTTTTTCTTTCCGATGTACTAGCTTTTGTTCCCAGTTTAAAGTCGCATAACATACAGGCCCAAATAATATTGTTCAGGGTTCCCATGTTTGACTTGCTCTCGCCAATATCCCCGTTTAACTGTGATGAACATTAACAGCCGGCTACAAAGAGGAAACACTCATTAACACATTATCTTCTCTGATCTCTCTCACCTGTTAGGTAATGCTGTGGGGACCTCATGAAATTTGATCAAGTGAAAATCAGACAAAACTTTATTAATTGCTTCATACTTCAAAATCTTTATATGATAATTGAGTGTCTGCTATTTTAAAATATTTATTAGAAAATAATTAATTTGTGTATCATTAAGAACATCTTTTTTTGACGAAATCTTTATTTATTTATTTAATAATAATCTTCGTTATTAATTAATTTATAAGCTGTTATTATATTATAGAGAATATTTGAAAATTTTAATGTCTATCATTTTTAAATGGTTGAAATAAATAGAGAAATATCACACCACGAAGAGGTCCATTAATAGATATTAAAGTTATTTTTCTAATTTATAAAAATATTCACTAACTATTTTAAGAAATCTATTAATAGATATTAAAGTTATTTTTCTAATTTATAAAAATATTCACTAACTATTTTAAGATATCTTTGAAAGAAAATTTTTATTAAATTATTCATTTTTGATTATCATAAATCAATTTATTGTCATTTCTGGACATATATTAATGATTAATAATAAAAAAAGAGAAAAAAAATAATTAAAGCCAGCAAAATTCTTAAAAAATTCGTTATTTTTTATTATTAATCATTAATATATTTATGAAAACTAATGTTTTGTGTTTATTAATATAAAAATGGTAAACAAATAATTAATAATTATTTGATTATTTCTGCATACTGAATATTTTTCACTCTTTGTATGTGAATGTAAAATTTATGATCAAATAAATATTAATAAAGACGATATCACAGAAAAATGATGACCATATATTAATGATTAATTATAAAAAAGAAAAAAAAAACATAATTAAAGCCAGCAATATTCTTAAAAAATTCTAGTTATTTTTTTCAATTTATGAAAACTAATGTTTTGCGTTTATTTTAATATTCAAATAATATACAAATAATTAATAATATTTTTGATTATTACTGCATATTGAATATTTTCATTCTGTATGCGAATGTAAAATTTATGATCAAATAAATATTAATAAAGACGATATCACAGAAAAATGATGATAAATAATGTTTTTTATTGAAACAGAATTAAATAATACAATACTTGTTTGTTAAATTAATGAAAACATTTAAGTATAAATTGTAACTTGTTAAATTATAGATTTAGTTAAATTTTATATAAAATTTAGATATTTTAGAGAAAACTCCACATCCACATGTATCACTAAATTTCACAATTTTCTCTCGCTCCTTCATTGAAGCATTGTTTAATATTTATATGAAAAGTTTTAAAATGTTTATGCATTTTTCAATTCTAGCAATGACGCTTCCTATTAATCTTCCAATTAATTTCAGTTTTTGGGTTTCTTTCTCTTCTTCGTCCATATAAATGTATTCTACGGGAAAGTAATCTTCTGATTCAGGTGCACTTTCAGTATTATCTGTAAGACAAATAATTTAGGAAAATTTTTCAAAATGAATAAAGATTACTTAAATTTCCACTATTAAACTCTTTCAAACTTGAATTATATTTATAGATATAGGTACGCATTAATGCAAAAAAATGATGATAAATTATGTTTTTTATTGAAACAGAATTAATAAATACAATACTTGTTTGTTAAGTTACCGAAAACATTGAAGTATAAATTCTAAAGTACATAAATGTTAAATTACAGATTTAGTTGAAGTTTATATAAAATTTAAATATTTTAGAGAAAACTCCACATCCACATGTATCACTAAATTTCACAATTTTCTCTCGCTTCTCATTGAAACATTATTAATATTTATATGAAAACTTTCAAGATGTTTACGAATTTTTCAATTCTAGCTATGAGGCTTCGTATTAATCTTGCAATTAATTCCAGTTTTTGGGTTTCTTTCTCTTCTTCGTCGATATAACTGTATTCTACGGGAAAGTAATCTTCTACTTCAGGTGCACTTTCAGTATCATCTGTAGGACAAATAATTTAGGTAAATTTTGCAAAATGGATAATGATTACTTAACTTTCCACTATTAAACTCTTTCAAACTTGAATTATATTTATAGATATAGGTACGCATTAATATATTCTATCACAGTGCAAAGAAAAATGGCAGTTTTGGATATAAGAAAATATATAAATGTATTGTAAATATTTAAATAAAATTAATGGAAAATAAATATTTCTTTTTTAATTTTAATTCCCTTTCATGTTATGCAAAAAGATACGCATTAATATATACTATCACAGTGCAAAGAAAAATGACAGTTTTGGATATAAGAATATATATAAATGTATTGTAAATATTTAAATAACATTAATGGAAAATAAATATTTCTTTTTTAATTTTAATTCCCTTTCATGTTAGGCAAAAATTCCATATTTTTGTACCACATAAACCTGAGAACACAAAATATCGAAAACAACATGGGGTGTCATTAGGATTTTAGACTTTCCCGCCATTATCTCCGCAACAATAGAATCTATACAGATAATTTATACACCATTTTCAAGTAAATTTCATGCTCTTTCTACGCCTTCTAATTTCGCCTTATTTAGGACTATAAAAAACTTTAGAAACAGCAAAAATCGAAAAAGAATACCCCGCCATCTTTTTTTTTAGCTTTTCCTCATTTTCTGATTATGTATGAGGAATACAGAAAAAATTTATTCAGTAGATTATTCGATGTTTAAATGTTTTTGCATATTTGTCAAATCAGTTTCTTTTGCTATTTTTAATCGCAATTACGATAAAAATCGAATTGTGTAACGAAACTTTTACATAATTATTCTGATGTGTGCTTATTATAGGTTAAAATATTATGAGAAAAGGAGGATTTAATATGAAATCAAATATATATTACCTTTCCTTTGTGGTATTCCTATCAAATCACCCAGTGATGAGAGAATATCCAATGGATTAAGGCTTCCTATAAAATAAATAACTATACATTTAAAATTTTAAGGTATAGTAACAGTTAATTGATTAAAACTTTTTTAAACAATATTATAAAATATCTTAAAAGTTGTTCTATAGCAATATATGTATTATGTAAAATAGGACTCTTACCTGATCCTTTTGGTCCTCTTGGTATTTTTGGCGGTCTCGGTAGTTTTATTCTTCGCTCTAATAAATGATTTATAAAAAAGTTTTAGGATTTTAAATATTATAAAAGTTATAAAAAATATAAAACGTTTATTAAACTGGTCCGACTCAAAGTATGTAATGCCAGAGGAGCGATATTAACCCGTTTGCAACCCATTTAACTGCTAGGTTAATAGACGTGTTCTTGCTCATGTATAAATTAGTTCGTTTCTTTGATTTCTCTCACCTTAACTTGTATTCAATTTAATGATCGTTTAATTGTTAAATGTCCTATTTAAATAAATGTTTTTGTTTATAGAATTGCCTGTGTATCGTATCCTCATTCTTCCGTCGACCCGGATTCCGTGTGTCCTTACTCGCGCTCGGTAAACGCGCTCGCCATTAAACGGTTCAATCTGACATTTTGATAATATTTGACTACAGCGACACCTTGGGGCAGCCTAACAAAGTTAAAACTTGTTTTATAGCAATATATATATTATGTAAAGTAGGAATATTACCTGTACCTTTTTTTAAGGTTCTCAATAGTTTTTTGGAGGGTCTCGGTAGTCTTTTTGGGAGTCCCGGTAGTCTTTTTGGGAGTCCCAGGAATTTAAATCCACGCTCTAGTAAATGATTTATACAAAAGTTTTAGGATTTTAAATATTATAAAAGTTATAAAAAATATAAAACGTTTATTAAACTTTACTTACTAGCTCTACTTTCAGCAGCATCTTGTGGACCGTCTAATGAATCCTTCTTCATTAGAGAAGACGGGGTTGGCGGTAGAGTATCGATGTCATTAAATGAGCCAAATTTTCTATGCAAAAGTTTGGGATTGCGAAAAATGTCTGATGTTACCTCGGATGATTCAGTATTTTCGCTCAAGGAAGCATAGAAATGCATAATAAAAAGTAAAATAGAGTACGAAATTTGGACCGTCTGATGAATCCTTCTTCATTAGTGAAGACGGTGATGGCGATAGAGTATCGATGTCATTAAATGAGCCAAATTTTCTATATAAAAAATTGGGATTGCGAAAAATGTCTGATGTTACCTCGGATGATTTAGTATTTTCGCTCAAGGAAGCATAGAAATGCATAATAAAAAGTAAAATAGAGTACGAAATCATCTTGAATCTGTAAGTTTGAACTGATGTTAACACTTGGAATGAATGCTCTCGTGAAGAATGAACTTTATACATGCATATCGATAATTTATGTTCAATTTTTCCAATTATTTTTGTATGACATGCGTTTATTATTTTCGTATCAGATAAAATATTTTCGTTTAAATGACTTCATAAATTATTATTTTTTTTATATCTACATTCAGCATTTTCGCTCAAGCAAGCATAGAAATGCACAACAAAAAGTAAAATAGAGTACGAAATCATCTTGAATCTGTAAGTTTGAACTGCTGTTAACAGTTAGAATGAATGCTCTCGTGAACAACGAACTTTATATATACATATCGATAATTTATATTCAATTTTTCCAATTATTTTTTTATGTCATGCGTTTATTATTTTCCTATCACATAAAATAATTTCGTTTAAATGGCTTCATAAATTATTATTTTTTTAATATCTACATATTGTTCAAATTTCGATGACAAAGGTTTTAGAATTAAATTATATTATTATAAAATAAATTAATATTAAGCTTTTGCACTTTCATTATAATATGACACTTAGGTAGAAAACTCTCGATGTCCATTATTAGACACAGGATCGCGAGTAACTTTAATTGCTAACGATTTATTAAAACAACTCTGTAAAACATTTCCAAAAGACAGGGAAGAACCCGCCGAATTAAGAGGTATTACTGGACACTCAATTCCTTGTAATGGTCTCTATTCCGTTTTTGTTGAGATTATCGCCAACTATTCGCAGGCAGGTTTTGTCTAGAGACCCAGCTACTTTCGAGGAAGCTGTGGCTATAGCGTCGCGGGAAGAAATGGCCGAACAATTAACTGCTAAGCCAAAATATCGTATTAGTGCCGCCGAGATAGTGGGGTATTGATAGATTTCAAATGCATTAGTAAAAAATTAGGTTAAAAATAAATTTCTGAATAGCAAAAAGTAACTGTGATCCAAGTTACGATCTTTCTGACTGTAAAAGGTCTGTTAAGGTACTTACATATTAATAGACTAAACAGCTAGAGCTGAGTGAATTATTGCAGTATTTGCACACTACTGCCGTCAATTGGAATAATTTTTCAATAAGAATCTGCAAAAAAATGGGGTATTGATAGATTTCAAATGCATTAATTAAAATTAGGTTCAAAATAAATTTCCGAATAGCAAAAAGTAACTGTGATCCAAGTTACGATCTTTCTGACTGTAAAAGGTCTGTTAAAATGTAAAAAAGAAGAAAAAAAAATTAAAAGAATTCAACGAAATACAAAAGTTATTCCTTATATCTGCTTCGTTATTGCATTGATTTACCTGCTTTCAATAAAATTCATATGTATAATTCTAGAGTTTTTTCCTATGGCCCGCAGAATGATGCTGAAATACCTAATGTGGCCTTCACGGCTGAAAGCTGTGAGACTCCTGTGCTATTGGAATAGCCATTAACCACCTTTGAGGCAATTTGAGACTTTGAAAGCAAGAATGAGGTTATGAATGCACATGCAATTAACACCAACGACAAGGCTAAAAGCTGTGAGACTCCTGTGCTATTGGAATAGCCTTTAACCACCTTTGAGGCAGTTTGAGACTTTGAAAGCAAGAATGAGGTTATGAATGCATATGCAATTAACACCAATGACAGTTGACAACTAAACTAGAAACTTCTTATGAATTAGTAACCATCACTTGTACTGTTTCAAACGTGTCTAGACGATCGGCCGGATTGGCCGCATGGAAACGCTTCCGTTTTCCACTTTGGAGGACCCGGGTTGGAGTCTCGGATCCCACCCCTTGAAAATATTTTTCATGGGGTCCGGGCCCTGCCCGTCGATCGGTTTTCCACTTTGGAGGACCCGGGTTGGAGTCTCGGATCCCACGCCTTGAAAATATTTTTCATGGGGTCCGGGCCCTGCCCGTCGATCCCCGTCCTCCACTATCCGGCTGACCCCTCTGCAGGGGTGGGCAGCCTGTGAAAGGGCTTGTTTCGCCCCGCCAAGCCTGCCCACCCCTGCTGTTGTTTCGCCCCGCCACATAGTATTCTAACTGAATGGAGTGTGGCGTCATCTGTTGATAAAAAATCGTGTCTAGACTTGTTCAAAAATCATATAGCTTCTAATCTGCGAGCACAGTGTACTATATTTTGCAGGATACACATGATGACACAAGAGAGAACACATAATCAAAAGAACTTATTCATTTTTCATTAAATTTTAAAAATGGCTATAAATTTAATTAATATAATAATTTAAATGATAAATTCGGATATGAAAAATTTCTGTTATGAGACCTTGATGCACTAAGCAAGTGCTTACTTTGCTTATAAGCTAAACCGGCACTGGTTATTATAGTTATATTTCTCGTTTTGTTTTTGATCATTAATCAGTCTGTGGTAAGAAATGATCATTGATTGATTAATGATACTCAAAAATAAAGAATTTATTAAAAATTTTCTATGAAAAATATCTTAAAATAATTAGTTGATATTTTTATAAATTCGGTATAACTTTTTTGCACAATACTAGATACATTGTTGTGTTTCTATTTACTTCAACCATTATAATAAAAGCTCTGTCTCAATAATAATGAAGAAATAAAAATTTAATAATATTTATATAACATAAATAGTATCTTTATTATTACTTTTTGCTTGATTTTAAATGCTATATTTTCATTTCTTTAAATAAATAAATCATTATTTAATTATAAACTATTGATTTTGTTGATCTCTGCATAATTTTATTGTAACCAAATTTTATTGATGATAACAGAATCCCTGATTTAACATTAAATATATGAGAATTGATTTTTAATTTACGGGTTCTTAGTTTATATTCAGTTTCCAAGTCCAAATTAACTCATGAAAGAGAGATCTACTCATGATAACAGAATCCCTGATTTTAACATTAAATTATATGAGAATTGATTTTTAATTTATGGGTTCTTAGTTTATATTCAGTTTCCAAGTCCAAATTAACTCATGAAAGAGAGATCTACATATATAAGGCAACCAATAAAATTCTGCCGGATTTTTATCCTACAAAGATAAACATAATAACATGAAGTAAGATGTACTTGGAAATCAGAAAGAGTCAGAGCACTCAACGGATTGTGAACCAATGAAGTCGTCCAGAATCTGTATCACCTCATTGAGATTTGGAAACGTCATCCTCGCAGTTGGTTGTCTAATGAACGAAACAAATGGTAATCAGAAGGTGCAATGTCAAGAAGAAATAATGGATGGATTACTATTTCTCAATCAATTCGGATAATGATGTCAAGGGCGATCCTAGCAACATATCTTTTTCGCGTTATCCTATAATTGAATAACAGCTTTATGTTTCACAAGCGCTGGCGTTTTGTTTTTCATGCACATGTTCCAGGTCCTGCGAGTGCACAAATGGATTGATTGTCTGGCCAGGTGACAGCAGTTTACAGTGAACGGTATCCCGAACAGTCCACAAAACATATAGCGTAACCTTTTGTTGATACCTTGGATGCTTTGATTGTTTGGAAAGGAGTTCTGGTGGTGTAATCAATGATGATGGTGCAATGGAGAATCAAAAAGAACCGACTTCTCATCGCAGGGCAGCACTCTATCCAGAAACAGACACTTCCTTTAATTTAACGAGACAGCAAAAAACACAAGCATTTGCTCGTGTCGCACACAGTCAACTCGTAGGACACACCATCCCAGTTTATATCATTTGCTTAGCTAACAGAAATGTTGTCGAATAGATTTTGTACTTCAATTGAATGCTTTTCCCAATGCTTCACATGCTACGCCACTATCAGCTTAATTATTATTTTGAGTGTCTTGTGCTATGAGTTGTGCATGTCCTGTTTACTGTGCGTCCTAGAGAGATTCATCGTCGTCCTTAATTTTTTTAAACCACCATTGTACTGTTCGCTCATTTATCACATCCCTAATAAATGCCTGGCATGATTTTCTTTCCGCTGTACTAGCTTTTTTTCCCAGTTTAAAGTCGTATAACATACAGGCCCAAATAATACTGTTCAGGGTTCCCATGTTTGACTTGCTCTCGCCAACATCCCCATTTAACTGTGATGAACATTTTCAGCCGGCTACAAGAGACAACACTCTTTAACACATACTTTCCTCTTATCTGTCTCACCTGTTAGGTAATGCTGTGGGGGCCTCATGAAATTTGATCAAGTGAAAATCAGACAAACTTTATTAGTTGCATCATAGTTCAAAATCTTTATATGATAATTAAGTGTCTGCTATTTTAAAATATATATTAGATAAAAATTTAAAAAAAAAAACATCTTTTTTGACGAAATCTTTATTTATTTATTTAATAATAATCTTCGTTATTAATTAATTTATGGTCCTGCGAGTGCACAAATGGATTGATTGTCTGGCCAGGTGACAGCAGTTTACAGTGAACGGTATCCCGAACAGTCCACAAAACATATAGCGTAACCTTTTGTTGATACCTTGGATGCTTTGATTGTTTGGAAAGGAGTTCTGGTGGTGTAATCAATGATGATGGTGCAATGGAGAATCAAAAAGAACCGACTTCTCATCGCAGGGCAGCTAATCTGTCTTAAAAGTATGGTCTATCATTCTTTTCCTCATTCTTTCGACTCACTAAGTCTCTTTGTTTTTTG
>AYEL01062040.1:0-35323 GCA_000484575.1 Olivierus martensii
AGGTTGCCTTATATTATTTTGTATTAATAGTGCTATTATTTGATATTAGCAGTGCTATTCTTTGCTATTAATAGTGTAATTATATTCTTGTTTATTATTTGATTATAATCTTTGTCAATAAAATAAAATATTATTCACTCTGTTTGTGTTTGTTATTTTTTCATAACTTTACATTTTTTAGCATAAATACATATAATAATGGTTTTTTTTTGACAATTCATCTTCGATGGCCTTTAAATCTATTTTTTTCCTTCCTGGAAACATTAAACGATTAGGAAAATGCGAAAATTGGAGTATTTTGAGCACTTCGTTCGAATTATTTAAAACGTGTATTTATAAAAAATTATAATAAAAAATAGTTCAATACTCCATATTTGGGAACTACACTCTTTGTATTAACTATTAGGATCTGTTCATCACATTCATTAAAATAAATGGGCTACGTCTGGCCACCAAAATAAAGTATAGCGTTGAATATATATTCGTGAAAGTACCCCACCGTTGATGGCTTCACTTTTAAACAATGATCCAGGCCATCTATGTATAGAAATCTGTGCTATGGCCTGCGATCGGTCCCCATACGGATACCGGACCACCCGGCGGACACGTCCGCCTCACACGAATTTTCGAACCAGTGGGTCGTAATCGGGGGATAAACAGAAAATACAAAATCCCAGGGGAGGGATTATATAAAAAATTTTAAAAATAAAAAAGTCTGGAACGAATTAAAAAGAAATGGATCTACATTTGTATATAGAAATTCAAAAGTAGAAGAATGCTTTATGTAAAATAGGTAAAAGCAATACTGTATACAAAAGATATACATTACTTCAAAAATCGATAAGTCTGATTACTTCAATTACGAGGGCCAGAGTCGAGGGCAGTCTTTTTTTCTGTCAACAGATGACGCCACATTCCATTCTGGAATAATACTATATGGTAAGGTGAAACAAGCCCTTCCACAGGATACCTACCTCTGCGGAGGAGTCTCTGTCGGATTGTGGAGGACGGGGATCGACGGGTCGGGTCCGGATCCCATGATAAATATTTTCAAGAGATAGGATCCGAAACTCGAACCCGGATCCTCCAAAGTGGAAAGCCGAAGCGTTTCCACAGGGCCAATCTGGCCGACTTACGAAGGCACTCAATAATTTCTAGAACTTATTTATTTAAAAATATTTAAAACAAACATGATTTAAATAAATTAAAAAAATTTAACGTATACTTGAATGGATATTATTAAAAGATAAATCTGGCAACATTATTTTTTTCGAATTGTATATTTCATCGATGGTACGCACCCACAGATTTCCATACCATAGATAGCCTGCTTTCTATTGTTCTCCCCTTCCTTTCTGAGGCTGACCGGAAGCCGTTGAACAAAGGAAACCGCTGGGAACAAAAGCCGGAGTCTAGTTCGCTGAGTCGTTAGTTGAATACATTTCTTGTATTTGTGATTGCTTTTTTTGTTTTTTTGCGTTATTGATATATATTGTTTAGCATATGGATGTTTTTTTTTTTTTGCGTTATTGATATATATTGTTTAGCATATGGATGTAAAATGATCAAATATGAAATGATAGAAGGTAAGAAATGCTTTTCATTTGGAAAGATTCTATCAATGACACTAAACAATGAGCAGGCCATCTATACTATGCATAAAATAAGAAATTGATGTTGTTGTTGTATTTACAACAACTGTATTCGATTTAATAGATAATAAAAGGTATGTAATAAATTAAGATTGAAACAAATTCTAAGTTTAAACATTAGAAATATTCAATAAGCATTCATATATCCATCTATTTTATCGCATTGTGGCAGGTAAATTAAAAGGTTGCCTTATATTATTTTATATTAATAGTGCTATTATTTGATATTAATAGCGCTATTTTTTGCTATTAATAGTGTAATTATGTTCTTGTTTATTATTTGATTATAATCTTTGTCAATAAAATAAAATATTATTTACTCTGTGTTTGTTATTTTTTCATAATTACATTTTTTTAGCATAAATACATATAATAATGTTTTTTGACAATTCACCCTCGATGGCCTTTAAATCTATTTTTTTCCTTCCTGGAAACATTAAATGATTAGGAAAATGCGAAAATTGGAGTATTTTGAGCACTTCATTCGAATTATTTAAAACGTGTATTTATAAAAAATTATAATAAAAAATAGTTCAATACTCCATATTTGGGAACTACACTCTTTGTATTAACTATTAGGATCTGTTCATCACATTTATTAAAATAAATGGGCTACGTCTGGCCACCAAAATAAAGTATAGCGTTGAATATATATTCGTGAAAGTACCCCACCGTTGATGGCTTCACTTTTAAACAATGATCCAGGCCATCTATGTATGTTTACGGCTTCAGTTTTAAACAATGAGCAGACCATCTATGTATAGAAATCTGTATACGCACCACAGATTACACATACAGATGTTCCACTCCCTATACCATGGAAACTGGAGAGCATTCGCTAGCCAATCAGAAAGCAGCTCACAATAGAGATGGCGCTTCAACCGATTTACGTCACCAGATTTTACCACATGACATCTCGCCGGAAGTAGTTGTGATGCTGACACGTCGAATCCAATGACGTAATCACCAATTCATTACTGCTGTAAAGTCATTATTTTGAAACCGATTAAATTAAAATTAATCGGTTTCAAAATATTGTATTTAGATATCTTTTTATATTCTGAATAATATATTAAGCTATTTTTTGAAGAAAACAGTAAAGATATTAAAATGAAATTAACTTAATTATTACAAATATCAATAAATTTATTGAAAAATATTCAAAATTAAGAACATTTCTATACAGCATTTAATCATGCAATCAATACAACACAGTATTTTACCCCCCAAAAAATCTACCTATTTTATGTTTAAATACAATATCAGATGGAAAACGAAACAGTGAAATATCAAAATCTTGATATTTCACTGATATATCTTCTATAATGACTTTCTTATTCATTTTATATTAAACGAGTATAATGACGAAACTTCTTTCTTTACTCTGGAGGCTAATTACGAAACTTGTATATATGCGTACCGCTAACTTTGAATAAAGGTGCCAAGTCTAAGTTCAAAATTGAGAACTCACGTTATGTGTGTCACGTGATTTTAATTCAGCAAACAATAATTTTTAAATTTAAACGAAATTATTTAATAATTTTGAAAATCTGACATTAATATCCTGTAGTTAAATGTACAAGTACTTTTTAATAATATAAAATTAGAAATGTAACATAACGAAGAGGTCGCTACTGTTGTCGAAATTTCCACTAAATGTGCTGAGTGAAACATCTGTATAAATGTAATCTGTGGTACATCTACTGCATCGATATACAGTATATCGATGGTCTACTGACAATATCATCGATGGACAATACTTCATTATTGATATTTTTTAGACATTTACAAAGACTGTCATAATATGTTGAATTGAATATCACATTATACTTGTAATCATTTTTGTAAAATATAGACTTCGCACCTCATTTTTTGCCAAGAATGACAAGTATTAAATTGAAATTCAATAAAATCAAGCAATGACCAAATGAAAATGTTTAGTCCTTAGTCGTGAATAATAATCGCAACATGTTAAGTAGCTCTGGTAACTTTAAAACAAAATGACTAAGTCTTTGTCTATATTTATACGAATGCTTATGGAAAATTCTTCCATATTCTTCTTTTATCCTAGATTGCACGCCTTTTTTAAAGGAATAAAAAAATCCATCAGAGGATAATATTTTTCAAATTCAATTTACAGTATTAAGTTGACTAAAGACACTAATACAAAATAACTGAAATGCGCTATTATCGATTTTTTACTGAATATCATTTTTATTCAACAATGGAACTGTTGTAAACACTAATGAGGTTTATTTTGAATATTTAAAATAAACCACATGTTTTATTTATTAACTAAAAAGTTTCAGAAATTACTGATTGTGCCTTGTACAAACAAACTAGTCTAATGCTTATGAAAATAATACGAGAAAACGTTTAATAATGTCATCCGAAATGTATATTTATTAAAATTCAAATTTAATTTTTCAATATACACAAAATATTAGATACATATTAAACTAAACTTGGAGTAATTAATGTAATTTATTTTCATTGTTCAAATTAAAAATTAAACATTGCATTATATACTGTACATAGTATCTATGCTGCGCATTATGCTGTTTATATAATGAAAATCTGTCAGTGGGGTAAGAGTTCCATATTAAAGGACCCATTATAAATGCGGAAATAATGCTGAATTATTATAATTAGTTAAACAAATTTATTAAAAGGACTTGCTTCTTTCGGGTAATAATTTTCTTTAGCGAAATGCAACCGCCGATTCGCATTTTATATGTTTTGGAGGTATTCATCTTAAAATAAAATTAATTAACAAACAAGTTTCTTCTAGCAACCTAAAAAAAGATACAGCATATCAGAGACTTAGTTCTTTGAAAATTTTTATCAGTGTATAAATCTATTGAAACATTTATAAAGTTATAATCCACGGATATAATATATTAAAGCACTTTTATAGCTGGCTCTAGATATGTAAATTAAATCATCAATGTCTTTTAACCTACATGCTAACGAATTATTCTTAGTCTTCTTGCTTTCATGTAATTACAGTATTTGCATATCAGATAAGTGAAATGCCCATAATATACGAAGTACTGTAAGTGGGTCAAAAGTTCATTTGTCACGTAAAACGAAGATGGCTGATAAGTTAAATAATACTTCTCAAAGTTCAAAGACGGAAAAAACTGTTGAAAGTTTGGAAAATATCTTACAAAAATATTTACCTGAAGAAGATTTAGAACAAGTATTCAGGTTACTAAATGGGAAAAAATTAATGTACGAGTTTTTTGGAATTCAAAATGTACTATTTAAAATTAACGATAAAATTTAAATTTATAATTTTTAAAATAAAATTCTGCTCCCGGGCAGATATTTTATTATTCATATCAATCTTTATAGTAATTAATTTTCGGAAAAAAAATTAAAAGAAAATTCATAAAATACCTATCCAAAATTAATATGAAGATACCTATTGCAAAATTTGTTTTGCAAAAGGTTAATAGTTTTGATCTTTTGTAGCAATTGCAAAAGATCAGAATTTAAAAGCTGAGCTTAATTAATTAATTGAATACATATCAATTAGACATTTTTTTAGGTATTATAATATAGTTCAGTAAATATTTTTTAAATAAGCAATTTCATAAAGTAATATGTACAAATTATTTTTGTATATAGTATAATTATTAATTTTATTGGGCTGACAACAATTTGTAAGCCATACTCTGTTTGCCATTAGATTTTAAACAATCCATTCTTTGATAAGTTGGAGAAATATTTAATATTAAAAAATTTAAGTTTTACAATACAGTAAATGATGATCATAACTGTGATACTTATTTTATGTTATATATATAAAACAATTGTTTAAAATTATTCTAAAATCACAATGAAGAAAATATTAGCACTCACTAGGCAAAGATAATCTTAATCCTATACTAAATTAATTGCTACTGAAATACTTCTTACCTTAGTTATTAAATAAAAGTAAACAATAAGCCAAATAAGTAAGATAAATCGTTTATTCAGAAATGTTTTCAGCTATCCATGTATCCTACCTCAGTTGAATGAATTTCAACTGAGGTAGACTACGTGGATAACCGAAAACGTTTTTGAATAATGATTTATCTTATTTGGCTTATTGTTTACTTTTATTTAAATTAATTACAGAAAAATATTCTCAGTTATACTTTTTAGCTGTTGTCAGTTCCACAATTAAAATATTAAGGCTATTTCTTTATTTTATATCATATGAATGTTATAAACACTGACAAGTATACTCTTATTTAATAATTACATCCTATTATATGTACAATACAAAAGCTAAAAATACAACAATGAATTTACTAGTTTAGGAATGAAAATTTCTAGTGCATTAAATAGCTGCTTAAAAATAAGAAGATATAAAATTTTTGTCAAATATCAATCAAAAACTAAAAGAAATGTTTAAACTATGGGAATATTTTAAAAATTATGTACCAAGAAAGTGATACAAATATTTATCAATAACTTATTGAATTAAATTATCCAGAATTATGGATATGATGAATGTTAAAGCTGAATATGGAAATATTTTATTTTTGTGAGTTTCATAATTTCATAAAGTACTATTAAAAAAACTTGTTAAAAATATATTATTATAAAGATATAGTTTTTATATTTTAAAGTACAAATTTTAGTTTGTGTATGTTACAATAAAAATATTTAATATCTTATCAGTTTAAACAATTATTATATTGATAGCTATTTTGTATTACTCTTTATAATATGCAACACTAATATATGAATGAAATTCAATTATTTAATGGAAAAAAATTTAGTTGCTATATTTCCAAAATCTTGCAAAAATATATGGAAACTATCTGCCAATGTGCTAAATAAAAAACATGTTCTACAGTATAATGGCAGTACTACTATTTTAATTATACTTCTCTTATAATAAACTTTTTTGGTTTGTAAAAAATAATATTCAATTTATTGTTTTGAAGAAAAAATTTTTTAATTAAAATGTTGAAATATAAATTTTAAATAATCTCAAAAACATCTGATGAACATTCAAATAATTGTCAATTATTCTTTTATATAATATAAAAAATTAAAAGATCAGTTTAAATGTAAATAATAATGATGTTTTATAAAGAAATGTTATAAAGATGCACAAAGCTTTAAACAGAAACTTTTTAATTTAAGAAATGCTTTTGATCCTAGTATGAGCCTACTTTTGCTGCTTACAATATTTTATTCATTTTAATGTAGTAAGCAGCTAAAATAGTCACACAAGAGAATCAAAAACATTTCTGAGATTAAAAAGCATCCTGAGTATTTTATTGTCTTTATTTTATAGTAACAGGATGAGTTTGAATATTGAAAGAAATGTTAAACTGATTATTATGTTTTAAAAAATAAATACTGTACCAATATATTGATTTCCCTCTATAAAAATTAGAAATGTCATGAATGAGGTATTGTCTTAGCACAGTAAATTTAGGGACAAAATATAATTTTTTGGAATGGTATAGTTAGTATTTAGTCACAAACATTGAAAATCTTATTTGCAGGTGATTGTGATGAAAATGTATTTTATATAATGATAACATATTTATATAATATGTTATCATTATATAAAATAACCATAAATAATATATAGTCATTTTTCAAAAACTGTTCAAATGAATATATATTTTAATGTACAGCAAATACAATAGTTTCAAATAAATAGAAGTTTTAAAATTTCAAATGATTATTTATCTTGAAATCATATGAGACTTACAGATTATTTTTCTTTTTATGCAAGCATTAAAAATAAATAATCATTTAAATTTGAATAATTTGCATTAATTTATTTTCGATATACAGTATTTTGCAGGATTTGATAAAATAAAAAAACTGTAATAATTTCAGATTATTATTAGAAAATATATCCAGAAAATTTTCAAATGATTATTATTATTATTGTTGGACAAATAATTTTAGAAATATATTTTAATCTTTTGAATGCTCACTTTTATTGTCTCAAGTGGCTATCATTTTTACCTTTATGCTTACTAGAACATGATATAATCTGCAAATTAATAGATAATATCACACTTAAAAATATTAATAAAAGAATAATAATGAATGATCTCCTAATGTTCTGCATTGTTTAGTTCTTCTGATATCTTATAGAAGACAAAGTCAAACATAGTCATTAATGTCTATCACAGACTCAATTTACTTAAACTGCTTTAAACTTAACTTTAAAATATCAAAAAACAGCACTAAACGCAATTAGTCTTTTCAATAAGTTTATTTAAAATCGTTAAATGCTAACGTTTTCAGTGTTTATACATCATCATTCAGAAAACGAATGTAAAATGCCTGATGATGGTGTATAAACACTGAAAACGTTAGCATTTAACGATTTTAAATAAACTTATTGAAAAGACTAACTGCGTTTAGTGCTGTTTTTTGATATTTTAATGTCTATCACTTTGTCTTCTGCAAAAATTGTTTAAAAGTATTAATAAAAGAAAAATTTATGGAATGTTTTGAATATAAAATACCCTAATTATCATGCCAATTTTTCCCTTAAGAATAACAGATTTTAATGATTTGAAATAATTTAAACTAATTTTAATATTGAATATATCTAAGAAAATGCTTTATTATAAAATAATAATTTTTTTTTACAAAAATCTTGTGTGGTAAATAGCTGAGATAACTCCATAGTAAGATCATAGTAAGAAAAAATGTTTATGGAAATAAAAAGCTTTCTATTTAGAGCTTTGTATATCTTTATTATTATTTTTTAATTTATTAAATCATTATTGATACAATATCAGTAATTTATATAGTAAATTAGAGTTTAGATTATGAAATCAAATTATAATATAAACAGGTAATTAAAGTTTTCTTGATAATAAGCACAAAGTGAAACAGCTTAAACAGAACTAGAGGAAAGATTTAATAAAAATTAAATAACTAACCAATAGTAACTATATCATCTTTTCTCCAATTTTATTAACAGTATATATATTATATGTAATGTTTTGCATAAATAATAGCTAGAATAAATCTTTCTCTCTCAGCAGATTCCTAAAAATTTATTTCTTGAAAGGCTGAATATTCAGAGTAAAAAGGAAATAAGGAATTAATGAATAATGGGAAATATCGAATTATCTTTGAATTAATTTCTTGATAACTATAAATCAATACACATATACTAAAAAATGAATTTTTTTTTGTTTATATTTGCCCTTTATTATGTAAATAGAATATTTATGCTATAAAAACTTTGCTTAAACATTGATTTTGATAAATTTTTCTTAAAATATAACAATTAAAACTAAGAAAATTAATTTTTAATTTAACATAATACTAATTAGCTTCAGTTCTTAAAATAAGAAATTAACATAATACTTTTATTTTATTTTAGTACTCTAGATATACCACCAGATGCAGAAGAAATTTCAAGAAGAAAAAATTTTGATATTAAAGGATACATTTTTAATGCTGAACCAGAAGAATTAAGAGCAAAAAGAATTGTTAGAGTTGGAATTGTTCAAAATTCAGTTGTCCTTCCCACAACTGCCTCAATTTCAGGTCAGAGAGCAGCAATTTTTAAAAAGATCGAAGATATTGTAGAAGCTGCAGCATTATGTGGAGTTAATATAATTTGCTTCCAGGAAGCTTGGAGTTAGTAAAATTAAATGATATTTTAACAAAAATATTAAATTAATATTTTAACTAAATAATAATATTTAGCTATGCCATTTGCATTTTGTACAAGAGAGAAAATTCCTTGGTGTGAATTTGCTGAAGTAGCTGAACTTGGCCCTTCAACTCAATTATGCAAACAAGTATCTTATATGTTATTGATTATATTAAATTTTCATCTTATTTTACTCAGAAATAAAAATTTAATTATAATAAAAATCATATTTTAATTGATTTAATTATATTTTTTTATATAGATGGCAAAGCAATATAATATGGTAATAATATCTCCAATATTGGAGAGGGATGAATTACATGGTGATACTCTGTGGAATACTGCTGTTGTTATAGACAATAATGGAAAATTTTTGGGAAAAACTAGGAAAAATCATATTCCACGTGTTGGTGATTTTAATGAGGTAAATTTGATATATGCTTAATTAAAAATAATATTTTAATCAAAATTCTTATATTTCCAAATTAAACTACTCAAAGAATAAAATTATAGAAATTTTGTATTCACTTTTTCAGATATACTTTCTCATAGTAAATCATAACATTTTAAACAATAGATTATTTTAACATTTTCTTTTTAAGCAGCTGGATGGCTGAGTGATAACGCTTTAGGCATACCATTCAGAAGGACCTGGGTTCATGTCCCTGGGTTCATGGTCCTGGATTTTTTCGGGGTACTGGGCCCGGCCCGGTGATCCCTGTCCTTCACCATCCGGTCCCCCTCCACAGGTGTGGGTGCAGCCCATGGTTGGAATTTGGCCCTGCCCCCTGATTGGAAAGGAGGCGGGGCCAATCAGGGGTAATCTCCCTGATTGGAAAGGGAGTGTAAAATATGCAAAAAAAATAAAAAATATTTTCTTTTTAAATTCTATTATTTAAAATTTATAAATAAAATTTTCAAAAACTATTTTATCAGAAATCTGAATGCCAAAATTATATTATATCAATAAATTAATAATTTTATTTCTTAAACTAGATTTTTTTTTAAGAAAACTCCCTTCAACTGCAGAGTGGAGATTAAGAACTGTTAGTAGATTAATGATTAAATAGTTTTACTTGACAATAAAAATACATGTATAAACAAGAGGAAATGCATTTTGTCAATCTTCAGTATTCCTATAAAAAGTAAAAAAAAATTATTGATAACTGATTATATAAGATCAGTGAAAATTTTTGGATTAGTACATACCTAGGGATGGTTCAAAGATAGTTTGAATGGTAGTTGAACATAAAAGTAAGGTTTATAACTGTGTTAAAAATTGCAGTTGAAAATTGAGAATTTGGAGCTTGGAATTAGAAATCAGAGACATGCTGATATTAAAATGAGACTAATGGATGTGGCAGGAGTGAGAGTAAATTAGATATGGTTTGAATGATTATGAGGTTTGAACCCTAAGGGGAAAAAGGGGAGTTGCAGAAACTAGGACAGTGTTAATTGTGAGGATATATTGGTAGTTAGAGGGGTATGTGTATGTTTATTTAAATTTTTTGTGAATAAGGGAATTCCATAACAGGTTAATAATTAAGCCAGAGTTGGCATTCATGCAATTTTTTTGTATTTTAAAGTACAAAATGATATTAAAATGGTATTTAAATTGGTGAATAAGTCTATTATTAAGATTTTTTTCTAAAATATGGAAAGAGGTTTTATCTAAGGAGCAGTTATGTAGAGAACAATTCTTGTTTAATCATTGACTCATTATGGAACTCTTTTATTCACAAAAAAAATTTAGAAAATATATATGCACCCCTCTAATTACCAATATATCTCCACATTCCCCCACTGATGAAGGGTAGAATTCATCTACCATCATGTCATACAGGTGATTAAAGGATACCTTCTCTTTTCCACTAGTAGCCTGCAATACTTTTGAAAGGATTCTTTTCCCTCTTTCCTCATGCTTTTCTATATTCTTTTCACTTTATTTATTCTTTAAAGGGCAAAAACCTCTGAGCACACAAAAAATATATATATGTATCCCCAATCAACACCATCTTAGTTTTTGCACCTCCCTTTTTTTTCTCCTTAAATGACTTGAATGTGGTTTGTTTGACAATGAGGTTCAAACCTCATAGTCACCCAAATCACATTCAATTTATTCCCACTCCTTCCATATCTACTAGTGTCATTCTAACATCAGTATGTTGTTCATCTATAATTTCAATTCCAAATCTCCAATTTTTAATGCAGTTATAAACTTTATTTTTATATTCAACTACCATTCAAAATATCTACTAAACTGTTCATAAGTATGTAGTAAGGATGTTCCAAATACTGTATATTCCAATGTTATACTTGTTTTAGTGGATATCTCACCGATTTTATATATTTGTATTTTTAACCATATATATCAGATTAATTCAAATACATGAATCCTATATGAATAATGAACAAAATCATAATGGGCCTGAAAAATAATTTAACAACTAAAAACTGTATAATACTATTCAAACATAAAACTGTTTTACCAAATAAATATTGCTAAGATCTAAGCATAGACAGCAGTAGATTAATCAATAAAACTAACAATTAATCTACAGCCTTCTGTGTTTAGATTTTAGCAATAAAAACTATATATTTAAAAAATAGTCTTATTTCTTTCAACTAAAATTTGAACATTCTTTTTTTTTTTTTTAAAATAATTATGAAAAATCAATAAAATTAAATATTTTCTTATTTTAATAAAACATTTGGCATTCTTTGTTTATTGATTAAAATTAAATATGAGGATCGGTTGATAAGTTCCGGACCCAACAATGAAAACAATAGAAAGGCTAATACATTTTTCTCATCGGTGCTCCAATTTAGTTATATTATCTTTATGATGTGAAACGTCGAGCTCCTCAAAATAGCTATTTACAGCATCAATAACTGCCTCGTTGCTCTCAAATCGTTGTCCACCAAGCCATTTTTTGAGGTTAAGAAACAGATAATAGTCACTGGGTGCTAAATCTGGTGAATAAGGTGGATGGGGAAGCAATACAAATTTTAATTCGTTAATTTTAGCCATTGCAACGATTGACAAATGTGCTGGTGCATCGTCATGGTGAAACAAGATTTTGTTTTTGCTAAATGTCGTCTTTTTTCTTTACTTTGGTGTATTATCATGGTGAAACAAGATTTTCTTTTTGCTAGATGTGGTCGTTTTTTCTTTACTTCATCACTCAAACACTGCAATAAATTTGTGTAATACTCACCAGTGATACTTTTACCCTTTTCAAGGTAATCAATAAAAATAATTCCTTTTGCATCCCAGAAAACACTCGCCATAACCTTGTTAGCTGACAAAATTGACTTTGCCTTCTTTGGAGTTGGTTCACCGGCCGCTATCCATTGTTTTGACTGTTCTTTGCTTTCAGGAGTATAGTGATGAACCTAAGTCTCATCCATAGTTACAAAGTGATGCAAAAATTCATTGGGATTTCGCTAATAAAGCGCCAAATTTTCACTTGAAACGATTTTCTGCCTCAACTTTTGCTCAGCGTGGCACCCATCTCGCACAGAACTTATGCATACCCAAAATATTATTTAAAATATTACTTGCACTTTCTTTTGATATTTTTACAGCCTCCACTATCTGCGACGACTTTAATCTGTGGTCTTCCAGCACGATTTTATGGATTTTTTCAATCATTTCAGGAGTCATCACTTCCACGGGGCATCCGGAGCGGGGATCATCTTTCGTGCTCGTACAACCCATTTTAAATTCAGAAACCCACCTTTTCATTGTTGTATATGATGGAGAAAAGTCTTTTAGCGTGTCCTCCATTTCCTTTTTGATTTCAGAAGGCATTAAACCTTTTATATAAAAGTATTTTATAACCACACATTTAACCAGAAAAATGCAAAATAAACACAGCACTTACAGCAGTCCCGAAAAAAACACTTTTTTTATTGCTGTGTTTATTTTGCATTTTTCTGGTTATATGCCTAAGAAAGCAGTATTATGTTTGATTAACCACACGTTTTTCCAAATCTTCCATTTTTGTGAAAATTTCAATAATGTCTTGATCAAAACACTGTCAAACAAATACTAACCAATCTACTGACCTAAAACTGTATATATAAGCTATTTAAGGATAGTACTATAGAATGCCAGCACAAAATTACATTAGTGGCACCATCTATGTGTCAGGTCTGGGACTTATCAGCTGACCCTCGTACTTTTATTTTTTTTCTTATGACAGAAACTGAGCATTGTTTTTATAATTAAAATCTTTACTCAAAATCAACAAAACTAAATATTTTCTTTATAAAATTTTGGCATCCTTTCTTTATTAAGTAATTAAATTTAAAATCAACAACCAATAAACATATTGTTATAACAGTTTTAATTATAGCCTATTATAACAATGAAAATCAGTCTGATTTGTTATTTCACATTAAAAATTTAATTATTTCAAAATATTATGCATCAAAACTTAAATCATTCTTATCAAAATCAATTTAAATAAACAATAAAATATTAAGAAAATTTTAAAGTTAATGCATTAAAAATAACTTGATAAATTCTGATTTTAACATAATAATTTTGTATTATAGATTTTTTTATATTTCTGATTTTTGTATTAGATTTAAGAAATATTCACAGATATAAGTTTTTTTAATAAAAATATATTTAGTAAGTCTATGTCTTTTGTTTTCTTCAGTTAGAAATGGTTTGAATATTCCAATTTTGCTTTAAGACAAAAGATAATATAATTAAAAATGCTAAAATGATTTGTTTAATATAAGTAATATATTTTAGGCTACTTATTATATGGAAGGAAATTTAGGTCATCCTGTGTTTCAAACTCAATGGGGTAAGTAATATTATATGTAAGCAAAAACTATTCTAAAAATATCTAAAATAATAAAAGAATGTTTTGTTTGATAATTGTAGCTTTTTATTTAAATAAAGGCAAGATCTTCAAAATTTTGTAACATATTAACTGTAATAAATGCAATGCCAAATATATGATGATTAAAATTTGTCAATGAGGTTTAATTTTTATTTTCAATTGGCAGTTATATTACATATTGTTTTTAGAAACTTTTAAATATTGATTTCAAAATGAACTTCACTTTTTAAATATGGTTCTTCATACTTCATACAAGTCATGAGCTTTAAAATGCTAAAAACAAAGCATTTTTCATATTTATATAATTTTATCTTAATTTTAGAAGCTAAAATAACATAACTGTTTAAACTCAACTTCAAAAAAACACCAACAACAAGCACAAAGGCAGTTCTTTAATTTTCATTTAATTATATGCATAATGTTTTTGATCAGTATCCGACTGTCTTCAATATTACATAAAGATAATAGCATTATAAATTGGCAAGAATAAAATTTCAAATATATAATTGTTTGAAGCACAAAAACCGAAAGTGGTTCTGCTGTTTGTTTTTGTGCTCTTAAATGTTATATGTTTGGCAGTTTTGGTTCTGCAGATATCTCCTTGAAATTTAGTTTGTAAATTGTCTGTTCTATAACAATAACAATTAATTAATTTTCTTATTAAAAATGACATTAAATAAAAATACTCATTTTGTGATTCAACTGATAATATATTACTTTTGAGTTTATTCATATGTAAAATATTTTTATCCAGTGAGAAGATTTGTAAAATACAGATAGAATGATTTTAAATTATTTATTATAATAGTTTAAATTTATCAAACTTAAATATTCTAAGAAACTGCTTACCTTATATTAAATATATAGTTCACTATTTTAAAAAGCACTACTAGCAGTTAAAGTTAAATAATTCTCTTTTTAATAAACTAAAAACGATTTTGGTATAAACTATACTATCACCAGTTACATTGTACATTAATTGAAACACTTTTAAAAATATACAAGATTCTAGAACTACATAAAATTTTAAATTACATCAGCTGAAAAATTAAAACACATGGGGACATACTCAACAAAAATAAATTTCCAGGTTATATATAAAATAATAAAACAATTAGTAACCGCACTGGCGTAAAGAGCCTATGAGAGTGACGTAAGTATAAGGTGGGAAGGCGTGAAGATAGTTAAAAAGGTATGAGACTGTATAGATTTAGCCTTAATGGAAAAAATAGAAATCATAGAGGCTAACAAAAACGAAACTGTAATAAATCTTTGGCAAGCTGACAAAATGTCCATAGTGTGGAAATATGTAATACATAAACTTGCTATTTAAACTTTGACCAATCCGTGGAGTTAATTTTTAATACCAGATTAGCTAATTATATTCTAATTGTTTTATTATATTATATATAACCTGGAAATTTATTTTTTGTCAGGTATGTCCCTATGAGTTTTAATTTTTCAGTTAACTTTTCAGCTGATGTAATTTAAAATTTTATGTAGTTCTAGAATCCCGTATATTTTTAAATGTGTTCCAACTAATGTACAATGTAACTGATGATGGTATAGTTTATACTGAAAACATTTTTAGTTTATTAAAAAGTGAATTATTTAACTTTATCTGCTAGTAGTGCTTTTTAAAATAGTGAATTATAATAGTTTAAATTTATTTGCATGTTTAAAATTGTTTATAATGATTATTATTAATTCGATTCGTTATGTGGCACAGTAACATTCAATCAAACTACAGATACTTTCTGGCTTTGAGTTAATTCAGACCTGGAAATTGCTCATAAAGTAAGAACGTGTAAACCAAGAATCAATTTTCCATAGACATATCCTAATGTTAAAATCAGGGGTTCCATTTTCACCAATGAAATTTGATCACAAAAAATTTAAATAAACCCAACAAAATCAATAGTTAATGATTAAATAATGATTTATTTATCTAAATAAATGAAGTCATGTTAGAATAGAGAACTGCTTCTACTTAGACTGTTTTAGCAAATTAAAAAACTAGCACTTTCTCGCAGTTAGGAATGATTTATTTACAATAACGAACGTTTTCAGCTATTTGCCATCTTCAGGTTACAGGAATTGGAACAATATAAATTTAAATATTGGAACAATATTAGTTACTATAGCAACAAAAAATTATTATCTAAATAACAAATATAATAAGATTTATCATTAGAGTATGTTTAAAATTGTAACATATATAATAAAAATAAAATTAAAATAAAAAAAGAATTAATAGTTCAAAAAATCTATGGTTAAAGTCGGGAGCGCTAAGCTTAAACAGTTGCGTCATTAAGCCTGGCTGGCGGTCTAGGACGATTTATTTTTTCGATAGCATATTTCCATGCTGGGGGAGATCATTGGCTGGGTTTTCATTAAGAATATCTGCTGTCTTCTTCCTAGTTATTATCTCCAAAGATTCTGTAATTAAGCTTTGCCTAGGTGTTTGGAGTGGTTTTTTAATTTTCACACTATCTCAGTTTATTTGTAGGTCAGTCGTATAGGATTCGATGGCTAAAGCGGTTAATTTACCTTTAAGTATGTCTTGCTTGGGCTCGTCAAGCCTCTGCACCAGGTTTCTTCTGGTTACTCCAATATATTTTGTTTTAATTTTGTATTGTTTTTATTATATATGTTACAATTTTAAACATACTTTAATGTTAAATCTTATTATATTTGTTATTTAGATAATAATTTTTTGTTGATATAGTAACTAATATTGTTCCGATATTTAAATTTGTATTGTTCTAATTCCTCTAAAATTGGGAGTGCTAAGCCTAAACAGTTGTGTCATTAAACCAGGCTGGCAGTCTAGAATGATTTATTTTTTCGATAGCGTATTTCCATGCTGGGGGAGATCGTGGACTGGTTTTTCATGAAGAATATAAGCTGTCTTCTTCCTAGTTATTACTTCCAAGGATTCCGTAATTAAGCTTTACACCTAGGTGTTTGGAGTGGTGTTTTAATTTCCACACTATCCCAGTCTATTTGTAGGTCAGCTGTATAAGATTCGATGGCTAAACCAGTGGTTAGTCTATCTTTAAGTATATTTTGCTTGTGCTTGTCAAGTCTCTGCACGAGATTTCTTCTAGTTACTCCAATATATGCAGCTAATTTGCTTGTTTTCTTATCATGTACCGGTATTTTGTATATGCCTGGATTCTCTGCATCACTTAACCTCCTACACAATAACAAAGACCCACTAAGTGATGCAGAGAAGCCAGGCATATACAAAATACCGCTATACAATAAGAAAACACAAGAAACCTCGTGCAGAGGCTTAACGAGCACAAGCAAGATATACTAACCACTGCTTTAGTCACAGAGTCCTATACAGCTGACCTACAAATAAACTGGGATAGTGCAAAAATTAAAAAACCACTCTAAACACCTAGGCAAAGCTTAATTACAGAATCCTTGAAGATTATCTGCTGTCTTCTTCCTAGTTATTTTCTTAATGAAAAACCAGCTCATGATCCCCTTCCAGCATAGAAATACGCTATCGAAAAAATAAATCATTCTAGACTGACAGCCCGGCTTAATGACACAACTGTTTAGGCTTAGAACTCCTGATTTTAGTTGTAAATTTAGCCTGAAGAAGGCAAATAGCCAAAAACATTCATTACTATAAATTAATCGTTCTTAATTGCTAGAAAGTGCTAGTTTTTTTGCCTTAAATAAATGAAAATATAACCTTTAAAATCAAGCAAATTACAATAATAATGAAATTATTTGTCATATAAATGTTAAAGAATTCTTATTTTTCATTATTATTAACAGATAAATAGATGAGCTTTTATATTGATGAACTATTTACCTTAGGCAGAAACTGGGAATAAAGTTATTTACAAAATATGCCAAATCAGAAGGAATGCTACTTCAGACTTTCAGCCACAATTTTGATTTTTTTTAATTTCATAGCAGATGATGGAATTTTTGCTACTAACTCAGTCATATAGTATTGTATAGTTATGTACATGGTTTGAAATGTCATTTTATGAATATTTAACATTTATTTATTGTAATTAATGTTCATATTTTTTATTTTTTTGATATTTCATATTTGAAAAACTTGCAAACCCAGGAACTCATAAACTAAGAACTTCTTGTATAAAAAAATAGATCTAAGTATAATAGCTTGTCATAAGATGGAAATTTAAAAGAAACATTTTTAAAATTCAAAATATTTTGATAAATTAATTATTTTTGAAAATAACTATTAAATATTGTTTATCGATCCAAGTATTATTTTTCAACTAAACATGTTAATTTACAGCTAATTTTATTTTATTGAAATTTTATTGCTAAATTGTGAGAAATGAGTTATGTTATCAAATAGGTGATTTATGTAAATCCTTCAAAAAACAATAAGAAAACTAATTTATACTTTATATATAACATAATTGAAAATATCAAATTCAATATTCCACAAATCTTTTGCAAGTCTTTATCATACTTGTGAAGGATTTGTGGAATATTAGTATACTATAGCACACATGTTGAAAAATACAAATTTAATTAATAATAAAATATTTTAATATATAAGAAAATTGATATTCAAGAATAAATATCCCTTACTGTTCAATGATTATTTTATTTCTTATATAATATAAAAATTGTATACAGGATGTCTGAAATAAATATATTATGCTATTATTTTATTTAATATTCTTTTTATGAAATTTTCATGATGACAATTTATATCATTTTTAACTGAAATTTTAGAATACAGTGGGTGATCGGTTAGTGAACAGTTCGGATAATGAACAAATCGGATAACGAACACCTCACAGAACAAACTGTGGGACCCGTGGACTGACTGAATGACAGGTCAGCTGGATGGCTATGTGGTAAAGCTTGGTATAACATTCTGGAGGATCTGGGGTCCCACTCCAATTTTTCAGGAGGGATCTGGGTCCGGCCTGTTGAAACCTATCCTTCAATCTTCCAGTTGACCCCATCATGGTATTGGTCAACCTGTGATGGTGACTCTATAAATAGCTGCCGCCAGATAAAAATATTCCATGAGGATATTTCAGTTTAACTGACCTAATGGAATGACAGGCTTAGGCCTGCATGTTCTTGGACTTATGGATAAGGATGGAAGAACAATAATTTTTCCCGATTAAAATGAACTCGGAGACAATGTAAAACAAATCAAAGAACGATTAAAATGAACTTGGAGACAACGTAAAACAAATCAAAGATTTATTAATTAAAATGAACTCAGAGACAACTTAAAACAAATCAAAGATTTATTAATTATATTATAATTATAATTTTTCTTTTAATATAATTTCTTATAATTTCTCTTTTTTTTTTTAATGTTCTTTTAAATACGTTGTATAGTTAAGTGAATGGTACTGAAGAGGGATCGTGAACTGATCCGAAAACGTTATACCATAATAAAAAAACTTTATACTTGCTAGTAGTGCTGTATCTTTTATAATTTGGTTTAAAGCAAGTAGTTTCTTATAATGTTATGATAATATAACAGACACAATTTTAAAAATTGTTAGAAAGGAATAAGTGTCATTGAAGTTATTAAAGGTACTATTTGGGTTTAGAAATAAATTTAATACATACCAGGTTGAGGTCACTAGGTTTGCGGATATCTACCATGACAATGCAATTAACCACTTCCGAAAAATCCAGAAGGAGAGAGAAAAGCAATCGATATTGGATAGATTCTTTATCGGAAAAAAAACATATAGTCAATATTGGACAGATTCTTTATCGGAAAATAAACATAATAAATGAAAATGCTGATAGATTCTTTATCGGAAAATAAACATATAGATGAAAATGCAAGATTATGTATGTATATATTAGAAAATAAACATATAGATGAAAATGCAAGACTATGTATGTATATATTACTAATAGATGAAAATGCAAGACTATGTATGTATATATTATTGTTATTACTATAAAAATAAATAAACGTAGTAAGAAATTATATAATTTTTATTTATGTTTTTTGTAAACGTAGTAAGAAATTACATAATTTTTTATTTATGTTTTTTTGGGTCTCCGGAACGAATTAATAGATCGGATTTTTATTTATTTTTTTTTTTGGGTCTCCAGAACGAATTAATCAAATTCCCATAAAAAATTTGTTTTTTGGATCTCTGGAACGAATTAATCAAATTCCCATAAAAACGTATAGTAAATTGATGATCGGTTGATGAACAATTCGGATAACGAACATTGTCTTGGAATGGATTAGATTTGTTAACCAATCACTCACTGTACAGTATTTGGCCAGAATTCAGATAATTTTTGCAATTGTAAGCATATCTTTGTAATTTTAAGATTTGATTTCCTTTCCAGTGCCGTAGCAAGGGTATGGCGAAGATGGCCATAGCCATAGGCACCATTCAAAATAGGCATGTAATCCAAGGGATCACTACCATTGTCCCCCTCAAGTTATCCTATAAACAGATTTTTATTTATTAAAAAAAATTGTAAGAAAGTTTATTTATTTTTAATGTGATACAAAAAGTGCAAAAAAATTATTATTATTATAATGTGGAATACCTACCAGTTTGCATGTGCAGCAGAAGTCAGGTAACAGACCGTTAGATTTTTTAATCAGGAAAAATATTGTAACATTTTCAATTGACGATATAAAGAAAAGTGCAAGTGATCTTTGTTTTCAATATAAAGAATTGGACAAATTTCAATTTTTCAATGAATTACAATGCCTTAAATTGCAGGCAAAGGTGATATTTCCAAATTTAACATCATTATACCGCAGGGAAATTTTAGAAGGAATTTTAAAATGGAACCTTTGTGAATCATATCTATATTTAACCATGGCACTACGTATCATGCTCAGGTTACCCATTACTGTTGCTGCTGGAGAACGAAGATTCAGTAAATTAAAAATTATTTAAGGTTAATGATGACTCAAAATCGATTGGCTAATTTAGCAATATTATCAATTGAAAATGATTTCTATTTAGAAACCGATTTTAAGAAGTATTAAATAATTTTTTAAAAATCAAAACATGAAAGGTGAAGCTTCTGTAATAGCTCATTTTATAAAATTTTATAATGTGTGTAAAAATAATATTTGCTGAATCTGTAGCTGACAATTTTTATAATTTATATGTTTTATCCCGATTTTTCCTTCACACATATTAAATAAATAATTAATAAAGAAAAATTGCAAAAAAATTTTTGCTAATTTATCTGTTTTTATTCCCTACAAAGGTGCCTTTTATATCTTGAGCCATATAGGCGCTTAGAGCAGTAGCTACGGCACTGTTCCTTTCTGTCTATGAAAAACTTATTTCCTATTGTCATTTTAGTTTAAATTAATTAAACAAATATCCAGAAATTACTTCATATTTTATATTTTTTGGAATATTTTAATTTACATTGCTATACTATAACTTTTTACATTGTCATATTATATTAGTGGTTATAACAACACTGCTCCAGTGATAGATGATGTTAATATTAATATAACTCTCAATAGTAATGTCATCATATGCCATAATAATTGTTATAATATGATCTGAATAATGCATATGCATCATATTGTAATAATTATATCTTTAATTCTGTAAGCAGCTATACTGCATATAATCTTTTCAATTTTACCATAATATAATCTATATATAAATATATAATGTAATGTTTGTCTGCATGTCTGTTCGACATAGCCTCTCACACTTTGTAGGATGACTTCCCATGACCCTGCAGGTAACATAGGATACCCAAAATCAAAATCAACCTAGGGGATGAGACATTATGTTATATTTTATTCACCTCTCAATGAAGAATCTGTTTGCAGTTGGGGTTCTTTCTATCTGTCTTTTCTGTATAGACTCCACACAGTTTGACCTGTTGGCACCAAACTTTGCAGGATGACTTTCCCCATGAGTAACATAGAGTACTCTGGGTGAAAATTGCCCCAAGAATGGGGCATTTTGAAGTCATAATTTAAAATACAATGTTAAATACTTCAGCCTGTTGTTCTGATTATTGTTGATGTTGCAAAGTATGAAATAAGGATGACATCATAGTCTCATAAGGTTGTAAATTTTTTGATTTATTAATTCTTTATTTTAATTTTATTTTTATTATATGTTACAATTTTAAACATACCCTAATGCTAAAGCTCATTATATTTGTTATTTAGATAATAATTTTTTTTGTTGCTATAGTAACTAACATTGTTCCGATATTTAAATTTGTATTGTTTGAATTCCTGTAACCTGAAGATGGCGAATAGCCAAAAACGTTTAAATAAATCGTTCTTAACTGTTAGAAAATGCTAGGTTTTTGTCTTAATTTACTAAAACAACGAATATTTTATGAATCTATCATCACGTAACAAAAAGAGTTAAAATTAGAGTAATTTCGTTTATTCTCATTTTAATTTTTTCTTATCTGTTACTTGATAGTAGTATTCATAAATATTTTTATGAAATGTTTTTTAAGTTTTCTTTATAACAAGTAGTATTTACATAAACAACACTTGTTATTATAAAAAAATTAAAAAAATTATACTCTCTATTTATTGTTTATATACTGAATTTTTATCATATTTATTTAAAAGTGTAACTATTTCATATGCAAAATTCTCAATCAAGTCTGATACATAACTTACCATTTTGTTTCTAATATGAAATCTAATATCATTCTTTCAACAGCGACTATAGCATAATGTATAGAATTATTTAACCTTTCCCTAAAACTGACAATTTCTGGTATCTATAAATAACAAAAACAAAAAATTGTAAACAAATTTCAACGTAAAAATTTATTATTTCAAACTTATTTTTGATTAAAAAAACACAGGGACACAGTCAACTCATCATTAAAAATTATTTAAAAAAATTTCTGTTAAATTTATTTCAGAAATAATCAATACTTTCTTATGATTAGGAATGCTATTAATACATGAACACTTCTGCATCATTATATGTATAGATGCCTCTCCATGGGGGCAAGAAAGGCAATTGGAAATTTAAAAACTGTCAAATGTACCTTTTCATCGTGCTATTATTTTATATTTAACAGCGCATAAATTATCATAAATGCAAATTATTATTAATATAAAAATGATTGTTAATTTTTTATGTAATTTTTTTGTGAAAAATATATAAATATTAAGATATTGATAACTCTTGCCATCATAGGAAAAATTAAAAGTTGATGCTGTTGGTTTTTTTTAATAGTTTTCTATATCAAGTGAAAGTGATATTATATACAATTTTGCAGAAGCTGATCATTGCCAAATACAATTAGGCTTATACGGTAGTACTGCTCATAGAATATATTAATATATTACATCTTATGTGATAAAGAAAATAATATTTCATATATACACATTAAAGAAAATTTATTGCGATTTCATGCATTTCACAATATTGAATGTTTACTATTCCATTAGAAGAAAATTCATTATAAATTGAAATTTAGAAAGCAGATGATGAACATTATATAATAGAGTCCTTAGAACCAGAAATGATTAGCAAATTATGAAGTAAATCAACTGACACAATTTTAAATAAATCTGTATTGCTCACAGGTTTAGACATCAAAGTGTTTGGCTTTATCAACCAAACTTAAATATCATTACTAGACCAATTAATAAAAATGAAAAAATACAGTAAGACCCCACTTAACGCTGCTCCATTTGATGCTGTTTCAGTATAACGCAGTTTTTTTTAATTCTATATTTTTTATTGATTCACTTTGGCATAATTTTCAAATTGTTATAATCACATAAATCCAAAATCGCATGAATTCGTTGCTTTGATATTCCTATACTGTCTCGAAGAGCATTTCATATCAGGGCAATGTAGTAAATATGAAAGTCTGCTGCAGTCACAGTTCATATTTATGATCAGTCATCAATGTTACTTACTAATAAAAATAGCAATTATCCCATTTTAGTTTTAACCCGAATGCTACCATAATAAATAACAATTATCCAATTTTAGTTTTAACTTGAATGCTGCCACTTTAAACTATAAAATAATAATTATTCATTTTAGTTTTAATCTGAATGCCTGCACTTTGAATTATAGTTTGATACTATCAAGGTGGCTTACTCTACCACTTTGAACTATAAGTTGCTTGAAGTTAGAATACTTTTCTTTCATTGATGTTTTTCGTTATTTATAGTTTGATGCAATCTGATTACTGCCTTTTGTTCTTAAAAAATGTTTATAGTTAATATAAGACAATAGTAATAATATTACAGTTCGATACTATCAAGGTGGCTTACTCTACCACTTCGAACTATAGTTGCTTGAAGTTAGAATGCTTTTCTTTCATCGATGTTTTTCGTTATTTATAGTTTGATGCAATCTGATTTACTGCCTTTTGTTCTTAAAAAATGTTTATAGTTAATATAAGACAATAGTAATAATATATGTTACAAAATAAAAAAAGTTATGTATATTTTTTTATTCACTATCCTGTTTCACCTATCTTCATTATTTACATGTTAAGATGACCTCATTTAACGCTGTATCATTTAATGCTTGGTGTTTTGGAATGTATTCCCTGCATTAAATGGGATCCTACTGTATTTAAATTCTCTTCTTTATACAAATACAATATTTTTTTTATTCAGATCTTACTACTAATCTGTTTTGGAATGTCTTCCCTGCATTAAATGGGATTCTACTGTACTTAAATTCTCTTCTTTATACAAATACAATATTTTTTTTATTCAGATCTTACTACTAATCTTTTAATATAAATGAATCAAATATACTCTCCAGTTTTAATAAAGTAATAAAAAAAATCGACAATACAACATGCAGGTTAACCCAAACAAATCCAAAGATTAATTATCTCCAAAAAATATTTTCAACTCTAATAACTCTCTTCAATTGCATAAATATTAAGTAATAATAAAATTTTATTATTTGATATTTATTATGTTTATAAAGAAAGCTTGTTAGAGAGTTAAAAATGTTTTTACAAATAATAAATTCTTAAGTTATAAAACAAACTGCTTAAACTCATTAAACAATACACTCACACAAGCACTTTTTAGCAGTAGACACAGAAAAAGTTTTATTTCATTTTGTGAAGTACTTTCGGTAGGTTGAGCTGAGGATGGCGGTTAGCCGAAAGTACTTCGCAAAATGAAATAAAACTTTTACTCTGTCTACTGCTAAAAAAGTGCTTGTGTGGGTGTATTGTTTAATAAATTCTTGTTTTAATTTGAAAGTTTTTGTATTAACGTAAGCAAAACTTGATAATTAAATACAATGAATTGCATCTTTTAAAAGTGATAGTAAATGAAAATAAAATAATTTATTGATAGTAGTGTTCATAAATATTTTATGAAATGTTTTTTAAGTTTTCTTCATAACAAGTAGTATTTACATAAACAACACTTGTTATAATAAAAAAATTTAAAAAATTATACTCTCTATTTATTGTTTATATACTGAATTTTTATCATATTTATTTAAAATGTAAATAAATCATTCCTAACTGCTAAAAAGTGCTAGTTTTTTGTCTTAATTTACTAAAATAGACTAAGTAGAAGCAGTTCTCTATTCTAACATGATATTTGTTGTTGTTAGATAATTCAGAATAATTACAATACAAAAATAACACTGATTCTGTAGAACTAAAATAATATTTAATGAAAATTATTTATAACAAGTATTTTCAGATATCAATCTTCAGTTTGTTCACATATTAAAATAGATACATGATTACATGTAAAATAAAATATTAAATAAAATACATAATAATAATATACAGATATATATATATAGCATTTACAACTAATATTGAAGTATAATACTACTTAAATCACAGAAACTTCAATGGGGAGTATTCTCAAATCAGCACATCAAATATCACAAATTAGTTAGGTTATACAGCAATACCTCGCATAGTCCAGTTAATTGATTCCTCTTTCTTACCAGACTAATTGAAACCCGACTGTTCGAGGTATGTAACCTATGGGAAAAATTATAATTGGTTCCAAGAAATTTTCGATTTGCTCACATGTTTTTTTAAATTGTAAATTCTTATATTAATAATTATTTTATATGCATTAAACATTAAAAACTTTTATAGAGATTTATAATAGACAGAAGGGGACAGAAAGTGGGTCTAAGCCCATAAAGATGAATAGATAAACAGGGCTCGCCCAGCAGGTGAACGCATTCGCTTTCTCCAAGTCGGCCGCTCAGCGCCATTACAAACTCAGAGCAGCACCCTGCATAAAGGCGGATTCCCACTTGTACTGGGCCGCTGCAGGCTGATGAGTCGCAAATGCCGATATGCCCAATATTCGTTCCATTCAATGATTCAATTAAGCATTTGCGGTAAACAACTCACGACATTGCGTTTGAGAGGCAGGCACTATAACAAACGTTGTTCAGATAAATTTGGCAATACTGGAGCAGCTGCCTGCTTGTCTCAGCTCGTCATAGTGGCTATTCAAGTCATATATAGGTAGTAAGTAGCAAGCACATTTACATTTCATATTTATTCTAAAAAAATAAAGAAAATTAAAAATTTTTTATTAACAATTACAATCCGGACTATAGTGAAACCTGGACTATGTGAAGTATTGCTGTATTTATTATGTATTAAGGTACAATGCAACAATATAATATTTTTAGTTTTAATAAATCATATGTATATCAGTCAAAGTAATCAGTAGTCTTTGACTTAAGAAATAATAATTATATTAGAGCCAATATGCATTTTTGCTCTGTCAATCTACCCATTTCTTATAGTTTGAGTTATAGATTTTTCAGCAAAAATTCAAAATGTTTTGTATTACTTTCACATTTTATTTTCTACTTGTAGAATTTATAGCATTTTAGGCATAAGTAAAATAAATAAAGAAAATTTCAATTTGAAAAAATTATGATGATTTTTCCTTCTGAATTTTTTTCCTAGTCATAAAGATACAGAAAGAATAATAACGTTTATGGAAATTGATCCTGAAAAAGGTTATATATTTTTCAAATAACTTTAAGGAATTTTTAATTAAAAATTTCTCATTTTGTAATCTGAATTTGTCTTTAGATAAAACAAATTGGGAAAAATTAACTGATAATCGTGATATGAATGTTTTTAGGCTATGGTCTAAAAATCACAAGTAAGCATTTATATATAATTGTGTATACATAATTTATAATTACTAAAGTCACTCCAAACTAATGTCCCACAATTTTTTAAAAAATTATTTTTTCTATATCACTGTTATTGATACTTTTTATAGGTGCAATTTTTAGGAAAAAAAATCATCTTTCAACTGTATTTTGCTACTTTGAAACAAGTATGTGTATATCGTTGATGTATATCAGGGGTGCATAGACTTGTTAAGAGCAAGGGCCACATGGATTCATTGTAACTTATAGAAGGACCACCAAAAAATCATGAAAGTTATATATCATATCATGTTTATTAATTACATGTTACAAAGAAACGATCAAAATTAAACAAAGATTTTTTTAATAGGATGCGTAGCATTGCACTGATTTAACAATATTTTTTATGTTGGGTTTGATATTTGTAGTAGAGAAACACAAAATTAATTCTAAATTTTCATTAGTTAAACAGCAGTGCTATCTTGAGTGAGTGAACAGTTTTTTAATATGACCTATTTCACACACACAAATACAATAAAAATAAAAATAAAAGATGTTTATTATTACAAATGTGATGATTATTTTTTCATTATTATTTAAAAACATTATTATCGAACCGCTATAAACATAATTTAACTTCAGAAATATATTATTTGAAAATGCAAATGACCTATTTCACACACACAAATACAATAAAAATAAAAATAAAAAGATGTTTATTATTACAAATGTGATGATTATTTTTTCATTATTATCGAACCGCTATAAACATAATTTAACTTCAGAAATATATTATTTGAAAATGCATTGTTCAAAACTACAAATAATAATTTGTTGATTGTGTGACTTGTTAAAATAGTACATGGTAAGGCAGGCCACAAACAAATCAAAAGAGGGCCGCGGTTTGTGCATTTCTGATGTATATAAAAAGATAGACTGGTCAATGGTAGAAAAACGACACTGTCTGACACACTGGTTTACCCCACCAGCAATATCTTAAATTCAACGATATAGCAAATTGACTTTTTTTTGATGGCCAGATATATCCTATTTATGTTAGTAAGTATTATGATCAGATCCAAATAATACCAGCAATATCTTAAATTCAACGATATAGCAAATTGACTTTGTTTTGATGGCCAGATATATCCTATTTATGTTAGTAAGTATTATGATCAGATCCAAATAATTAATGAAAAGGATGTAGTACCTCAATATACACTATTATACTATATGATCCTACCAATTCAGTGGCTTTATTGTCTCGAGCAACATACCATTAACAGCAATATAACCATTTATATACATCGATGGTATATATACTTTCACGGTAACACACTTATTTAAAATATCTTCATAGTATAGTTCATATATTTAACTTGGCACAAAGGCTTTGTCATCATCAAACTCATTACTGTGAACGCTGCTCTTCAATTTACCAGATCAAAATTCCAACCATCTGTTTCTGTGTTCAAACATAATGCAAACATACAACTTTATTTTATTGCCAAGTACCCACTGGTCCTAAATTTTATTATGCAGATATATAGGCATTTGTTCCAAGGTGATAGAAAGTAAGAGTGACACCAGCTATGTGGAAAAGTAAATTAATAATCTTAAATGTATATGATTTGCAAAAATAAATAAAAACTAGGTTAAAAAATTTTTTATTTTGTGGTATATTATTTTTGGAGTGACATATTTATAATTAATAATTAAATATGCATAATTTTTCAAATAAATTAAAATTATATAACACACAAAAAAATCTTTACATATAATTTGATCCAAACTTTTGTCTTATTTTTTGACTCTATTGAAATTGTAAAAATAAAAGTAAATACAGAATTTTTATTTCTAATCGAAAAATATTAATAAATTAATTTTAATAAAAATTTTAAAACTAATATAAAGTGATTGATTAATAATAATCACTTGATATTGATTATTAATGTGTTATTATATCTCAATTTGCAACAAATTTTAGAACAGGAAATCAAATTTAAACCTCCAAAGTGAAAACAGTGAACATTGTCATTTTAAAGAGCTATGTTGGCTTTTACTATTGCTCTTTTATTTGGATGATTCATATTTCTGCCAAAATAAATGTTCCCGATAGAAACAGTATCAATGGGTAAAAAGAGTAGTACAGCACTAGGCATTAAAGAATCTTTTATTTCATATAAGATTCTTGGTTCACTGTCAACTGGTTTATAGTTATAACTAAAGCTGATGTAAACGTTTCTTTTGTGAAATAAAAGATTCTTTTATGCCTAGTGCTGTACTGCTGTTTTTTATTTCTGACTAAAGCTGATGTAGGCCAGTTTACAGTGGATGTAAACATTTCTTTTGTGAAATAAAAGATTCTTTTATGCCTAGTGCTGTACTGCTGTTTTTTATTTCTTTTATAAGTGGCAGAATGTCTGCAATCTTAATATCAATAGGATTCTTGCGTGTTTAAAAGAGAAGATAGTGCTATTTGTAATCATCCATTTTATAAAATATTATGAAAGATATGTTGAATTACGAGTTAATAAATATACTGCAAATTACTTTATGTTGAATTTTTATTTTCCAGAAAACTAGTTCAAGATCTAAGAGAGAGATCTTTTAATGAAGAGGTAATTTCTCTTTAATAGTAATTGTGTGTAACTTAGTTATTGAAATTAATAATTTCTAATATATTTTCAGATGAACTGGTTAAAAATGCGAAATTCAATTGTTAGAATAGTGGCTGCTGCTTTCTACCTCACCAAAGCTCCTTCATCATCTAATCATAATGACTTAACTAATGGAGAAAAGAGAGGAATGTCCGATATTTTACAAGAACTTATAACTTCTCTCAGGGAACACATATCTAATATAAATGTTCAGAAGCTCATAAATTCATATGTAAGTCTGATGAAAGGAAAAGAAAAACAAATTTATAACTTGTAAATTGATTGTGTAAGTGATTTTGTTACAGTTTCCTCTCCAATCTCCTGGTCCTTCTAGACTTCCAAGATATCTGCAAGGTGGTCATGCCAATATTTTTTTAACTATGGCTGAAATTACTTTATATATGCACACACTCATTGATGGATCTCATTCTGGTAAATATAAAGTTGCATTCAACTTTTATAGAAATAAATGAAACATATATATAGTAGATTCCCGATTAACCAAGATAGTTGGGAAAGTAATTTTTCTAGATAATCAATTCCCAGATAATCTGCAAAATACTCAAAAAACTGGATATTATGGACAATATACATTTAATATTAATAAATAAATAAACAAACTGCATATATTTTTGGCATTAAACCAATGTAATTTCAATAGTTGTCTCGAAGTATTTTCGAGATAGCGAGGGTTTTGAAACCCTTGCTATCTCAAATTAATTTATAATTTTTGTGCTAGAGAAATTAAAAATATGAATTTTCTCTCTCTTTCGGAGTCTAAACAAAGGATTTAAATTTAACGAAAGAATGTAAATGGAACAGGAACTTTTTTGTGCATGCTCGGAATACTGAACATGCCGTACATACGGTAGTTTCGTTTTCTAAGTTTCACTTCTAATTGATGATAGGTTTTTGTCAGTATGACTGTATTTATTCACTGATATTTTCAACCTTTGATTTAAAGATGCAGAAGTATTTAGATGCTAATTTTCATGGAAAAAAAAGATGTCTTATATAATATTAAAAACTTGGTCTGTATTATTGACATAAAAATCTTCATTTAAAATTGAACCTTGATATCTCAAAAACTCTTTATGTCGAATTTTTGTTCCTGTGAGATTTGAGATATCGAGGTTCCACTGTATATATTTATTCAATTGTTCTGTTGTTTATTGAGAAAGGATAAAAGAAATATGTTTCTTTACAGCAAGAAATTATCGGAATACACTCAATTCTGTTTTTACACGAACTTCTTTTACACGATTTTGATTTAACACGAATTAGAAAAAACTTTTATTCTATTTTTACACAACATATTTTGATTTAACACGATCGACCCAAATTCTAAGAAGAAAATTTTGCTTTACTTTTATTTTTATAACTGTGACATTGGAGACGAGGAATTAATTTGTCAGAGGAACTGTGCATTTTCCAAGATATACGGTTATTTTTGAAGTAAACCTTTATTAATGAATTGTACATTTTCATTTTTCAGCATTTATTCAGAAGGATATTTAATAATAAATATAGCAGTCTCACCTTTAGTAACAAACCATATTCTCGGAAAATCCACCATCTAAAATTATTTTGAATTATCAGAATAACGATGTCGTTTACTTTCAACAGTAGCCATCTTGGCTTATCACGTGATGTGATAGCATCATTGTCAGAAACTGACAATGAATAAAATCTTTTTATGTGTAACTCATATTATTTTGTCTAATTTTTATGTCCATGAATTAGGCAAAGTAATTTTTTTTTCCTTTTCAAATGATAATTTACTTTGTATGATACATGTGCAATCTTTATGAGTCCATGAATTAGGCAAAGTAATGTTTTTTTCCTTTTCAAATGATAATTTACTTTGTATGATACATGTGCAATCTTTATGAAATAAAATGTTTAAGATCCTAACATGAAAACTCATGGTTTATTGTATTATTTTTGCTGATTTCTTAGGACTGGAACCAATCTTCTATTTTTCCATAGATGCAATATATTTTTTATACAAATTTTTTTACACGTATTCTTTGGGAACGTATCTATCGTATAAAAACAGAATTAGGTGTATTTGTAATTTTAATTTGATTCTAATTTCGATCACTATCTATGATATAATAAACAAATGTGAGGCATTTTTATCTTAGATGTGGCATCTCTCAGTTACCACATCTAAGATAAAGTATCTATAATTAAGCGTCATTTGAGAGATGCAAATTACCCCCCCCCGTTAGTTTGCAATCAGGATAATCCAACTCTGGATAATTAGGAGTATACTATTTATATGTAAATCTGAAAGAGGAGAAATTGCAGAATTTTAATGTCATAATTTTTGAAATTAAATTATGAACACACAATTTAATTTATTAATTATTTATAAATAACTGTATATGTGAAGTATAGTTTCAGTTGAAAAAACATTTTTTCCTGCATAACAGGCTGAACTGTTTGTCAGTGGCATAGCAAGGGGGCAAGGGGGTCTATCATGCCTCGGGCACCACTCGTAGAGGGGCGCCAAATTCTTATTACACGTATATTCTATATATTATATTACTATATGTTTATCAGGGGTGTCAAAAAGGTATTGTGCCCCGGGCGCCAGTTATGCTCACTACACCGCTGCTGTTTGTCATACATATTTTAATATTATGTATTGTTTTGTTTAATTTTAGTTTACATTTTGTTATGTGTTAATTATAAATAAAATAAATTTATAAAGTCATAATAAATCATATGTAAATGATCTTTTTAATTTAAATGATGTTTCGATATTCAATTTTTGTTAACTGAGGAGAGGATATATCAAAACTTGAAAATACTATTTAAAGATAATTTTGCATTGTAAGACCCCTGAACGATATTAAACAGGCCTACCTGTGATTTGTGGAGTGAGCAAGGATGTGTAATGAGACAATGACTAAATGACACAGAGACTATATTTAGTAACAAACAACTTCCTTTAGTGGAGAGAGAGTTTACATTACAGTTCCAATAATATCTATCGGAAGGATAAATACCTTAAAAATAATTCCTTCTAGAAAACTTTCAATACTTGTTCAAATCCAATTAGGATTTTCTTCTCAGGAACTTAATTAAGCCCTGGTTACTTAACAAAATTCACCTCTTTTCTTTAGCACTTGTTCTTTAGTAGATATCAGGTCTCTCTTTCTTGACGCAACTTATTTTCCTCGAATAAAAGTTGTAACTTGAATGTTCAAAGTGTCTCTTGGCTTCATCATCTCTCTGACTTTCAAAACCGACTGACTTTCTTTTCCCAAGTCATTTTGTTTTTCTTTCATGAAGAGCAAAATTACTGTGTTTAAAACTTTTTTTTTTTTTTCAAATATCTGATGAATATATTTTTTTTATTAGTATCTGTCTTAGAAATATTAACACATTCTTAATTTTTTATTGTAGGGCAAGTAAATGAAAAGTTTGAAATACAAATGAAAACTGGAATATCTGAAAGTTTTCAAAGTAAGTTATTTTTAATAATAATTTGTTTTAACACCAGTTATATTTTTATCACACTTATGATTGCTCCCAGCTGTTTCATAGAAATTCTTAAAACATGCATATCTTTATATAAATTATGATATTGCTACTGAAGTTCTAAAATATTCATATTTGATTGCAAAATTTGATTAATGAAGATTGCAAAATTTTATATTATATACCAGGGGTAGCCAAACTTCGTGTCACAATGAGCCACATAGGAGAATCTCAAATATTCGAGAGTCACATTTTCTTTCTGCATCAATTAGAACAGCATCAGTTTTTCGGGTAATCTTAATAATGATTTCAAAAATTGTTTATTTCAGGTTCATTTATTTCATGTAGATACATACTACTTTTTTAATATAAAAAAAAAATAATATATCTGTAATTTGTTAAACTTAAATAAGTATTTGCTTCATATGAACTATTGACTTTCATGGTATGGAGCCACATTGAAGGTACCAAAGAGCCATATGTGGTTCACGAGCTGCAGTTTGGCCACCTGTGTTATATACATTGAATAGAGAGAGTAATGCTACATGAAAGTTCAGGATTTCAGTGGTTATAGAATGATAGCTCACTTATGAATTAAAAAAATTACCATCGCAATAGTATAAAACAAGTCGTATTCAAATCTTCCTTTTCAGTTATACGAGGGTAAGTCAAAAATTATCTACACTTTTGACATAACTCTGCCTAAACTGTGCACACCGACTTCTGCCCGCGCTTATTTTATTGTTATACTGTTGTGGTCATGCTATGAAAGTTTGATCCTAATTCCTCCATTTGTCTTCCTTTCCTTGCAGATCGATCATGGCTGCTCCATTAGAAGTTTGCACCAAAGAGGAACAGCGAGCAGTGATCCCATTCCTATGGTCAAAGGGTCAGATATTCATCGCAGACTATCATCGCAATATGGGGAAGTGCACTATCACCTTCTAAAATGATGTATCAGAAATTCCTGGGCAATTCTGGGTAACTAGCTAGTAATTTATACATATGTAAATTTATTTTATGTAAATTGGAAGACTTATGTACATATATTTCAGATACCCATATAGAGTTGAAGTCTGCTGATTTTGCCATATTAACACTATGTATATCAAAATCCAAAAATTAGAATATATTCAAATTAAAATAATAGCATAGAATATATTCTATACTAGTATTGTTTTTGTATTCAAATTAATTTATAAATTGTGTCTTGATTAATATATTTAATATCTTAAGATAATTGATAAATCAATTTTTGAATTTTGATAAATTTCATAGGCAAGATTGCTATTAATATTTGTTATGGTCGTCATCATCCTTTGAACTGGTTGATGTTTGGTATTAATGGTGCAGAAATTGTTTTCAATCCCTCTGCAACAGTAGGAAAATTAAGGTAAATATTCTTACATCAAATTTTCCTTTTGTTTCATTTTTTAAATTGATCATATGTAATTATTTATGTATAGTAGAATCTTGATTTACATTGTAATCACCTTCCAAAAATAATGAAACAAAGTAAAATGATATAATTCAGGATACTAGATTAAATACAGCTCATTCGCAAGTATGGATTTTATTCAGCAAAACGTTTTCCGACTGTATTAGTCCCTCATCAGTGCTGCTAAACATTATAAAAGAACATCGACATACAATAGAACAACATCGTTATAAATAGAACATAACAATATTCAAAGATAGAACACGTTTACAAAATTCAAAGATTACTAAATTTAAAAAGAATTTAAACAGATAATATTAAAGATTATACAAAATTCTTATGTGACCAAATTATATAAAAAGAAATAAACAATATAAAGTATTAATCCCTCCTAAATAATATACATTATACGTGATTTAAATAAATCAAAGCTAACATTAGAACTTTTAACGCATC